>JACDQD010000002.1:38085912-38218412 GCA_019843655.1 Lethocerus indicus
TGTAGAAATTCTCTGCACTTTCTTGATATAAATATTTTATAATTATATATGCATGCACATACTTGTACTATAAATGGAAAATATTATAGTGCACTTTCGATTCGTTTAAATTTAAATAAATGTGTTTCAGTTCAATAATTACACTGGAGCCACTTGTGTAGAAATTCAATCAGATTTTTGATATAAATATTTATATAATTAAATATGCATGTACATACTTGTACTATAATGGGAAATATTTACAGTGCACTGATTCGTTTAAATTTATAAATGTGTTTCGTCTAAAAAAAAAATTGTTACTTCTGCACCGTATTACTTGTGTAGAAATTCTCTGCACTTTCTTGATATAAATATTTATATAATTATATATGCATGCACATACTTGTACTATAATGGGAAATATTTACAGTGCACTTTCGATTCGTTTAAATTTAAATAAATGTGTTTCAGTTCAATAATTGTTAGCACTGAGCCATTTCTGTAGAAATTCTCTCTTTTGATATAAATATTTATATAATTATATATGCATGTACATACTTGTACTATAAAAATATTTACAGTGCACTGATTCGTTTAAATTTAAATAAATGTGTTTCGTTCTAAAAAAAAAATTGTAATTGAGCCATTTTGTGTAGAAATTCTGATTTCTTTTGATATAAATATTTATATATATATGCATGTACATACTTGTACTATAATGGGAAATATTTACAGTAATTTTGATTCGTTTAAATTTAAATAAATGTGTTTCTGTTCAAAATTGTTAGCACTGAGCCATTTTGTGTAGAAATTCTGCATTTTTGATATAAATATTTATATAATTATATATGCATGTACATACTTGTACTATAATGGAAATATTTACAGTGCACTTTCGATTCGTTTAAATTTAAATAAATGTGTTTCGTTCAAAATTGTTAGCACCGAGCCATTTTGTGTAGAAATCTTGTACTTTCTTGATATAAATATTTATATAATTATATATGCATGTACATACTTGTACTATAATGGGAAATATTTAGAGTGCACTTTCGATTCGTTTAAATTTAAATAAATGTGTTTCAGTTCAAAAATTGTTAGCTCCAGAGCCATTTTCTGTGCATGTACATACATGTACATATGGTACAGTACTTTCGATTCGTTTAAATTTAAATAAATGTGTTTCATCAAAATTGTTAGCACCGGAGCAGTAGAAATTTACATTTTGATATAAATATTTATATAATTATATATGCATGTACATACTTGTACTATAATGGGAAATATTTACAGTGAATTTTCGATTCGTTTAAATTTAAATAAAAGTGTTTCGGTTCAAAATTGTTAGCACCGAGCCATTTTCCAGAGAAATTCCATATTCTTTTGATATAAATATTTATATAATTATATATGCATGTACATACTTGTACTATAATGGAAATATTTACAGTGCATTGAAATTTCATTCGATATAAATATTTATATAATTATATATTTAAATTTAAATAAATGTGTTTGTTCAAAATTGTTAGCACTTGATAATATTTATATAATATATATGTACAGCCATTTTCAGAGAAATAGCACCGGAGCCTGTACTATTTCTTGATATAAATATTTATAATTAAATATGCATGTACATACTTGTACTATAATGGGAAATATTTACAGTGCACTTTCGATTCGTTTAAATTTAAATAAATGTGTTTGTTCAAAATTGATAGCACTTGATAAAATATTTATATAATTATATATGCATGTACATACTTGTACTATATAATGGAAATATTTACAGTGCACTTTCGATTCGTTTAAATTTAAATAAATGTGTTTCTGGTTCGTAATTGTTAGCACCGGAATATTTTCAGAGAAATTCCCCTGTACTTTCTTGATATAAATATTTATATAATTATATATGCATGTACATACTTGTACTATAATGGGAAATATTTACAGTGCACTTTCGATTCGTTTAAATTTAAATAAATGTGTTTCAGTTCAATAATTGTTAGCACCGGAGCCATTTTGTGTAGAAATTCCCCCCGTACTTTCTTGATATAAATATTTATATAATTATATATGCATGTACATACTTGTACTATAATGGGAAATATTTACAGTGCACTTTCGATTCGTTTAAATTTAAATAAATGTGTTTCAGTTCAATAATTGTTAGCACCGGAGCCATTTTGTGTAGAATTTCCTTCTGTTCTCTCTTGATATAAATATTTATATAATTATATATGCATGTACATACTTGTACTATAATGGGAAATATTTACAGTGCACTTTCGATTCGTTTAAATTTAAATAAATGTGTTTCGGTTCAAAAATTGTTAGCACCGAGCCATTTCAGTGAGAAATTTCCGCATTTCTCTTGATATAAATATTTATATAATATATATGCATGTACATACTTGTACTATAATGGGAAATATTTACAGCACTTTGATTCGTTTAAATTTAAATAAATGTGTTTCGGTTCAAAATTTTAGCACCAGCCATTTTGTAGAAATTCCCCACTTTCCTTGTACTAAATATTTATATAATTAAATATGCATTAAATTTAAATGGAAAATACAGTGCACTTTCGATTCGTTTAAATTTAAATAAATGTTCTGTTAAAATTGTTAGCACCAGAGCCATTTTCAGGAGAAATTCTCCAGACTTTCTTAGATATAAATATTTATATAATTATATGCGCCGTACATACTTGTACTATAATGGAAATATTTACAGTGCACTTCGATTCTGTTTAAATTTAAATAAATGTATTCGGTTCAAAATTGTTAGCACCGAGCATTTTTGTGGAGAAATTCCCCCGACTTCTTTGATATAAATATTTATATAATTAATATGCATGTACATACTTGTACTATAATGGGAAATATTTACAGTGCACTTTCGATTCGTTTAAATTTAAATAAATGTGTTTCGGTTCAAAAATTGTTAGCACCGTAGCCATTTTGTGTAGAAATTCCCCCCGTACTTTCTTGATATAAATATTTATATAATTATATATGCATGTACATACTTGTACTATAATGGGAAATATTTACAGTGCACTTTCGATTCGTTTAAATTTAAATAATTGATTTTCGGTCATAAATTGATAGGACCGGAGCTATTTCCAGTAGAAATTCCCCCCGTACTTTCTTGATATAAATATTTATATAATTATATATGCATGTACATACTTGTACTATAATGGGAAATATTTACAGTGCACTTTCGATTCGTTTAAATTTAAATGAATGTGTTTCGGTTCAATAATAGTTAGCACCGGAGCCATTTTCAGGACAAAATTCCCCCCGTACTTTCTTGATATAAATATTTATATAATTAAATATGCATGTACATACTTGTACTATAGTGGAAAATATTTACAGTGCACTTTCGATTCGTTTAAATTTAAATAAATTTGTTTCGGTTCAAAAATTTTAGCACCAGAGCCATTTTCAGGAGAAATTCCCCCTGTACTTTCTTGATATAAATATTTATATAATTATATATGCATGTACATACTTGTACTATAATGGTAAATATTTACAGTGCACTTTCGATTCGTTTAAATTTAAATAATTGATTTTCGGTCATAAATTGATAGGACCGGAACTATTTCCAGTAGAGATTCCCCCCGTACTTTCTTGATATAAATATTTATATAATTATATATGCATGCACATACATTTTTAGGCGTAAAATGGGCAAAACAAAATGAGGTTTTCAGCCGAAAAAATGGGGTGGTTAGAGACAAAAACCAGCTTGAATTGACTTGGACCATTTTCAAAATTAACCGAATGTTCTATTAATTGACTTAAAGTAATAAAAAATTGTGATTTTTATTCGAAACAACAATTTTAACGGAATAATCCGTAAACATTAAATGTTTTATCTATGTATACTATGTATACACAATAGAATGTTTACTCGTTAAAAATTATTAATAAATTTTATTAATTTAATTTATTTTTGTCTATTATTTGATTGTAATTTATTTTATCGATTTATTATGTAGTTCAGGAACGCGACAAAAAAGTTATGTTTATATAATTTTGTTTAAATTGTTGACTTGGACCACATTTAATAATTGAACACTAAATGAATTCCGTATAACGACGTTGTAATTACAACTGCTATCTAAAAGTTCATTTTTGACGATATCGTAAAAATTACATCGAATAATAAATTCAGCTTAAAATCGTGTCGCTTGAAATAAGCGATAAATTCATTTTTTTTTTCTTAAATTTCGACTTAGACCACTTTCAATAAATGTGGGTACAACATGTATCGTACTCCCGGCGACAATTTGTACAACACTGTGTCGTAACGAATATTTCGTCAGATCCAAATAACACTTGTTATTTACAAGTGTTTTTAAGTTATAACTTAATTTAAGTGTTTTTAATTAAGTAAAATTCAACCTCTGGATGTGTCCTCCGAGTTTGGCCCATCTCTGTAGACTGTAAATTGAACTCGAAGATTACCTGTCCGTAATCTGTAAATTGCACCGTACAATACACTGTATAATAAACTTTAAGGTACTCTGTAAGTGAAATTTAAATGAACTGTATATACAGTACAATGCGATATGTAAATACAATTTAAATAAACTGTAAATACACTGTGAAATACACTCTAAGGTAATCCGTAAGTGAAATTTAAACTGTTAACTGTAAAATACTTTAAAGTAATCAACTGCAATACAATCTGTAAATACAATTAAAATAAACTGTAAAATACACTTTAAGGTAATCCGTAAGTGAAATTTAAATAAACTGTAAATACACTTTAAGGTAATCTGTAAGTGAAATTTAAATAAACTGTAAATACAGTACAATGCGATCTGTAAATACAATTTAAATAAACTGTAAATACACTGTAAAATACACTTTAAGGTAATCTGTAGGTGAAATTTAAATTAACCGTAAATACAGCACAATGCGATCTGTAAATACAATTTAAATAAACTGTAAATACACTGTAAAATACACTTTAAAGTTATCTGTAAGTGAAATTTAAATAACCTGTAAAATATAGTACAATCCGATCAGTAAATACAATTTAAATAAACTGTAAATACACTGTAAAATACACTTTAAGGTAATCTGTAAGAGAAATTTAAATAAACTGTAAATACAGTACAATGCGATCTGTAAATACAATTTAAATAAACTGTAAATACACTGTAAAATACACTTTAAGGTAATCTGTAAGTGAAATTTAAATTAACTGTAAATACAGTACAATGCGATCTGTAAATACAATTTAAATAGACTGTAAATCCACTGTAAAATACACTTTAAGGTAATCTGTAGGTGAAATTTAAATGAACTGTAAAATACACTTTAAAGTAATCTGTAAGTGAAATTTAAATAAACTGCAGAAATATAGTGCAATCCGACCAGTAAATACAATTTAAATAAACTGTAAATACACTGTAAAATACACTTTAAGGTAATCTGTAAGTGAAATTTAAATAAACTGTAAATACAGTACAATGCGATCTGTAAATACAATTTAAATAAACTGTAAATCCACTGTAAAATACACTTTAACGTAATCTGTAAGTGAAATTTAAATAAACTACACATACAGTACAATGCGATCTGTAAATACAATTTAAATAAACTGTAAATCCACTGTAAAATACACTTTAAGGTAATCTGTAGGTGGAATTTAAATGAACTGTAAAATACACTTTAAAGTAATCTGTAAGTGAAATTTAAATAAACTGCAGAAATATAGTGCAATCCGATCAGTAAATACAATTTAAATAAACTGTAAAATACGCTTTAAAGTAATCCGTAAGTGAAATTTAAACGAACTGTAAATACAGTACAATGCGGTCTGTAAATACAATTTAAAGCTAGGCTTATTTTGTCAACAAACAGACCATTAAAGCGAGATATTATGTCATTTTCTCTCCTGTCCACGCTAACAACGGAAAATGCACTTAACTGCGACATAAAAAATTCAATTTATACCGACGTCGGTGAAACTCTAAACGTGTCGGAACGGATATTAATAATGAAAATATCGAGGAAAAAACTAGCATCTCGACATATCGATATATACGTTATCTCGGTAAATTCTATACCGCGTTAAGTTGGGTCGAAGAGTGTACATCGAGAAATTGACCGTAAAAAATTAAAGGACGTTACGGGAAACTCCTGTCCGGTCGGTGGGACATAAAAACCAAGGGGGGGGGAACGAACGAGAATAATATTTATTAAACGACATATGGATAAACTGTATTACCGAACTGCGTATTCACTGACAGACAGTTTCCGATATCTATATCTAATAATAATTACTGGGGTTTGTTGTCACCGGTTGTATGTGCCGGCCGTTGGACAGTCTGTGTTTCCTCCGGACGCGGCGCGCTTTCGGCGGCGCTTTCGCCACTGTCAGCGATGATTCTCTCCGCAAATTCCGAATATTTGCTCCGCCTGTAGTCGTGTCTGGCGGCCTCCAACAGAACGTTGTGTATCGTGTTTTTGTTCAGCGCAGTGTCCCGTTTCAGAGGCGGGTACGGGTTGCCTGGAACGGAACGGAACAGAATAAAAAAAACATAATATCCGATTCGTGATGTTTCTGTCTCATCCTCTCAGCCGGTTTTGGGTTTGGTCTTTCGCTAGACCGGGGTTTTTCGCCGCCGCCATCTTCAGTAGCGCCTGTGTCAGAGTCACTTTTTTGGCACTTTGTCTGTCGTTTTTCGGGGCGTCCAACCGACGCCGCTACTGAAGATGGTTTCGGTTTCGTTACAACATATAGTTTATTAATATACCTGTTTTGTGGGTCTGCGAGGGTAACACAAAAAAACCGCATTTTTCTGTCTGAAAACAGCATTTTTGGGTTCGCACGATGAAGAATATCACACACCGAATCACATACTACTATTACTAGATAAAAACGTGTCGGCCGAACAAGATTTGTTACAACAACAATTACTAGTTTAATATACCTGTGTGTGTGGTCTGCGAGGGGTTGTAAGTACCGTAGGTTCGCGATGTTTCTGTCTCCTCTCTCTCGCCGGTTTGGTCTTTCGCTAGACCGGTTTTTCGGCCGCTCGCCATCTTCAGTAGCGCTGTGTTACTGTCACTGTCAGCACTTTGGACGTTTTTCGGGCATCCTCACTGCCCACTGTCATCCAAAGTGCTAACAGTGACTCTAACACAGCGCTACTGAAGATGGCGAGCGGCCGAAAAACCGGTCTAGCAAAAGACCAAACCGGTGAGAGGAGACAGAAACACACAAAATCTACAGTATTCCAACCCCTCGCAGACCACAAAACAGGTATGTATTTATATTTATTCGTATACAATTATATTTGGTTATCTTCACTTATTTTCGGTTGTATCGAGTCATAATCCATTAAATTCAGATTGATTCAGATATATCAGTCATATTTATTTATATATAGTTTCAATTTTTTTTTTATATCTGAATAAATAAAACATTAAATAGTAATTTAGTTAATTATTTTGTGTGTCTCCTCTCACTGGTTTCGTCTTTTGCTAGACCGATTTCAGCCGCTGACCCATCTTCAGTAGCGCAAAAAAACATCCAAAGTGCCAAAAGTGACTGACTATATTTAATTATATATTGTTATATTTGGTTATATTCATTTTTATTTAGTTATCTGTAGTTGTATTAATTTTTTTCATGACCGAATAAATAAAAGACTAAATAGTAATTTAGTTAATTAGCCGATCGGTTGATTGTTGTTAGTGCATAAAAACGCAAATAATCCCACCTAAAGCTTACAACATATAGTTTAATATACCTGTGTGTGTGTGGTCTGCGAGGGGTTGGAATATACTGTAGGTTCGTGATGTTTCTGTCCTCCTCTCTCGCCGGTTTGGTCTTTCGCTAGACCGGGGGGTTTCGGCCGCCGCTCGCCATCTTCAGTAGCGCCCTGTGTTACAGTCACTGTTAGCACTTTGGATGTTTTTCGGGCATCCTCACTGCACTGGCATCGAAAGCGCCGACAGTGACTCTAACACAGCGCTACTGAAGACGGGGCGAGCGGCCGAAACCCCCCCGGTCTAGCAAAAGACCAAACCGCGGCGAGACAGGAGGACAGAAACATCACGAACCTACAGTACTTACAACATTATCATGGCATACTAAATCAATAGCATAATAGTGTAATTAATCGTGATTTGACAGACCTCTGAGTTCGAGGACGCATCTTGCGTTCGTCGCCTCCGGATAGTACGACGATACTTTGACCATTCTTGTATACGACGCGCTGTAATTTTCGTATCTCGGCGCCAGCACTTTGAACAGTTTGTGGACGAGCTGTTTCTCGTCGAGCCAGAAATCGGCCATCTCCATTGTCGGCTTGTGGCAATCGCCGTAGCGGATAGCTTCGGATATGAGCTGGTGAAAACGATCGTAGAATTTTAGACCAAACAAAAATCGATACTATACCGACGTATATCAATATATCCTATACAATGAAATATAATGTCGTATCCGTAAACGATTGATCTGTCGCTATCGTTAGGTGGTATAGTACATTGGGAATTTACTAATTTGCGAAAGATTATTTAATAAATAAAACTCTAGGTTTTATTTTACAACCTTTCATTTTGCATACAATTCATGTACAATTTCTCAGCGACTGCAATAATCAGTACCACCAACTTAATGTTCATTTATGATGAACACGTATCGATTAAAATACAAGAAAAAATACAGCGATAATACAATATATTCCGAATTATATATCGCGATGTCGCACGATAAATCGCAGATACAGGCCCTGCTACTGATATCACAAAACTACTTACTATCGACCGCTTTTGTACGTTGATTAACGGTACCATATTCCATACGGTGTTAGCTCAATTTTTTGGCTCTCGATCGTGGGCGACTTAAAATTTCTCTAGGAGTCATTTTCTCCCATCGCGTAATTCAAAAAAGAAGTTTTCGTTCGGGCCGTTACTTTGAGAAAAGCGATGGTTCGATATATACGACGTTGGAGAATAATCTATCCATCGTTAGGTCGTTAAGGTTGGCTGGAACCGTAATCAGCGAATTTTATCTTATATCCGTCGGCGGAGCGCGTTTCTCGTCGCCGCGTTGAGAAAAATTGGAAAAAAATCGGGTCGACGATTAATTAATTGCGGAATTAGCCGACAAGTGGCGTCGTACGTATTTTTAATATACGTCAACATCTTTGCAACAGATAAGCCCCGTAGATGGTTTCGAATGCAGGTATAAGATACATTCAGCTTCTCCGCAATGTCCCAGTGTTGAACTGTGGCGATTCGAATCACGATAACGGCCTTTATTTGGTCATCATCGACCTCCACACTGGACGTCCGGAATTCTCCTCGTCTTTTAACGAAAAATCCCCCGACCGGAATTTCGCGAACCGCAGTACCGACACCGCCCTTGTTTTAAGGCTTCAACAGCTTTGCGAAAATAAAAAAACCGAATTTTGACGGAAACGCTCACACGTTTTAGCTTTTTATACACACACAATTCAACTGGTCGATGTAATTTTGACAGAATCTTATCCGTGCAAAGATGTGGCGCAATTAAAAATATGTACAACGCCGCTTGTCGGTGTAGAATTCCGCAATTATTCAGCCGTCAACAGCTTAAACGACTGAGTGTTCATGTTCGAACACTCCGTTCACTCCAATTGCTTTCGCGCAATCTCGAAAGTGGTACATTTTCGCTGGTGTTTGTTGTTTTCGGTGAAAATGTTTTCTCGCGATCGTCGGAATGGAAACGAAAAACTTAAAAAAAAAAAAAAAAAGAAACGCGTCAAAAACCGAATGAGTCGTTCATGAGCCGAACGAGGCCGTTAACACCTTGACGAAAATAAAAAAGCGAAATGCGACGGAAACGCCCATTTCGGTTCACCGTCTTTTAGCTTTTTATACACACAATTCGACCGGTCGATGTAATTTTGATACAGAACGTTCCGGAAAGGACCACAAATAATAACGCTATCGAAGAATCTTATCCGTGCACAAGACGTTGTGACGCAGTTAAAAAATATGTACAACGCCAACGCAATAGATGAAGGTTTTGAACGGGTCCGTCTGTCCATGTGTTAATAGCGGAATAAAAATGAAATTGTTACGGAAATTATAATTACCCTCTCAGCATAGCCTCTGGCCTCGTCGGCTCTGTTATAGTTGAGCTCTATCCTCTCGTGTTTTATAAGTCCCGTGACGGTTTTTCTGATTTTCTCCAATCTCCCTTCGGGGCCCTTCGGGTTTTTCAGGTTCCTGTGCCTCGGATTCACTCTTATTCTCAGCCGCGAGACCAATTTCGATACGTCAGCCTGATTCATTTCAAATTGAAATCCTTTTATTCGATCCAAACAAATCGGAAATAACCGATATTACCGATCCCCCGGCCTATAAACAAAGCTCGAATAACCTGAACGCCGGGAAGCCGCCCAATTACCTCCCGGCTCGCTGCGCGACCAAATTGATATTTGCGATATTACAAAAAAAATATTATTTTTAAATTCGATCCGCAAAATAATTACAACCGACAATAAATAACGAGTAAAGTACGCGTAAATCGTGAGGACTGTTTTTATTTTACAACCTTTCATTTTTGTACAATCAACATACAATTCATAAGTACAATATGTCAACGACTGCCATAATACATTTGAAATATTGTCCTTTACAAAATACAAAATATTTACGATACCACCAACTTAATGTTCATTTATTTTTAAGGCAGTTTTAAGGACAATAATTGTGCAAAAAAAATTATACAGATGGGAGGCGCACAACAACAGACCGATTGTGCTATACGAGCTTATAGATTAAAATACAAGAAAAAATACACCGATAATATAATATTATTTTTACCGAATATCGTAATTGACGATATTGACAACGATCGAAATTAATATTCCGCGTTAATTACATCAATATTATATAACGAATGAGGTGTATAGAAACCGGCTCCGCGTTCTGTATATATAAAATTTTATAGACGGGACATTTGTGCCCGTAATTATGAAATTGGTCCAAGTCGTATATTTTTCGTAGATTTTTTAAAACGAATCGCTTTCAGAATAAATTAACTGAATATTTTTATATTACGCGACATTTTAATTTAGAATTTTGTTAATCTCGATTAATGGAAGTTTACTGAAGAATACTGAATTTCATATGAAAATGTATTTAAAGTTCGAATTGATTTGGACCACTTTAATAATTACGGGCACATTTATTGACCGCTGGGTAAATAATTTGAAAACTGTATTATGATACACAAATGTAATTTTTGTTTCAGGACAAATATATCCACTTTCATTTATATATATATATATATATATATATATATATATATATAAAATATATTCATCGCTGCATAATTAATTCCAGTATTGGTGACAGATAACATAATATTATGTATAAATAATTCTATATTTGATTAATTAAAATTATATATATATATATATATATATATATATATATATATATATATATATATATATATACTGTGGCACAACTCATGCCACAAAATGGCACCAGTTGCGCTTAATCAGAATGAGATTAAATATTAAATAAATATAAATATATATAGAGCTACTGAAATAGTTGGAAACACTTTCGAGTGAAAGATTATATTTACGATAAATTCCGAAAGAGTATAAATTATCAAAAGTCCGTATTATTTACAACGAAATTTATTGTGTGGTTTTTAACTTTTTTCCAGAACAACAATAAATTTAAAACCGCACGGGAATAAATCGTACAATGTTAAAACTTTTCCCTCTATGCCAAAATGTTCTTTTATGCATTGAATTAAAATAGTTTCAATGTGTAAATTAAAGATGACTAACGGGCTTTCAATTTTATAAGTTTTTAAATTGCGAAAACTAAATTTCACCAGGAATTTGTCACTGAATACAGTTACGATCCGAACTTCAAATTTGTTAAATTTCATTTTGTTATATTCAACTTGAAACGGTGAAAAATGGCTTTGATAAAAAAGTTTTTTTATTTCATCGTACCAAATTATTTTCACTTTCATTTAAGAAAATAAATTACTCTAATTTTATAACAGACATTTTGATTGTATCAAAAATATTAGCTAGGCCCGAAAAAAAATGTATAGATACTTAAATGTGAAAGACATCTAAAAAAAGGCCTTTTTGTATTTTAAAAAAGGTCCTAGATAGGTTTAATATATAACACTTTCATTTCTGGCGCTAATTTACCTTCGATTTGTGGCTGGCCACAAACACTATCCGAACTGTTTTAGTTTTTATTTAATTGCGGCATTTCAATTATCGGAGCATCTGAAAAAACACAATGGAAAGAAAATAAATCGAGACTTTAGAACATCATTGAATTTACCCGACATTATATAATATATGTATCTATTACAAGGAAATATTTTACTCAATTTCAGATTTTATTTCCGGTATATTTTCCTACTGTATGCGTTCCTCCAATATACATGGTTTTTTCTCTGAAAGTATTCTATGTATGTATTACTAAAAGTAATACTATAGAATAGTAATCAATAAAATATCTATTTAGCAATAAACCTTTTTTTATTTACCTTATATTTTCTTGTTATAATATATTTTGTCCGCTTAATAAATACCCGCTGTTTCTTATTTTCTTCTTTCGATGTATTTAAAAGATTTATCCTGGAATTATTAATCTCCGACTACTGCCGATTAAGTTAACGTCAGAGGGCAAATAAACAGACCTAAAACAAAAAATACACCGTTATTTAATTTTTCAAAAGGTAATAAAATATCTGTTCAGCTAATAAATCTATTTAACTTATTTTTTTTGTTAGAAGCACCCTTATTTTGTTCATAAGTTTTTTCTGCCTAATAAATACGCATTATTAGAAAGTTATTGTAATATTTCATTGTAATATTCAATATTATGTACGGGGCGGACAAAATATAACGGTCGAAACAAATAGTTAAATATCTATAAAAAAAGTAATAGATTTTATCTGACGAACTAAATTCTCGTACGAACTGTAAAAAGGGAGTTTTTATTGAATAAACTGCGATTTGACCGAATGTGCAATTAATGACTGCAATAAACCAGTGAGAATTAAATATATATTATAAATAGATTGTAAAAAATATAAAACGGAGACGGGAAAGGGCACAATGAAAGAGAAATATAAAAACTAATAAAATTTGAAAAATAAACACTTTAAGACACAGAACATAGAGAACAACGGGACGGTATCGGCGAAAGGAAAACTGTAAATAATAGATTAAAAAAAAAAAATTATCAATACACAACGATTAATAATACCGAGCACTGTATGAAATTATTTTTAAAAACCTGTAATTATATGTAAGTCGCTTGAAATAACATCTAGAGGATCACTGGAGTATGGCCAGAAAACACAGTAGTTTTCCTCAGTTCTTTCAAAATAAATGAAATACGAGAAATTTGAGAAATCGTCCCGACAGTATAAAGTAAATTATTGTACACAACAATCAAACGAGTGAAGGATATTTGTGAGAAAATATGAAAAATTGAAGCTTCGATAACCTCAGATGTTTATAACCTCTTTGCCGTCCGCTTTAGGCCGGGTTCGTGTAGGATATTTTTCAAAATATACTGTAACGAATTAAATTTTCGACGGTCCACCGAAAAAGACCAAAGACCGGTATCGGATCGTCTGTTTCAGAGAATTTATATTTTTTTCGACGCTCAACAATATAAGAAAATTAAATTAAACGGCAATAATAATTTAAAAGTCTATTTTACATCGTCAGATAATCGATTAGGCGTCAGTACAATACAAGTTCGGAGGACTCTGAAAACTATACATTTTTGGTTGAAATTTATTCGAATTTAAATCGTAGTGTAAAAACCGCCGGCGGGCAGAGTGAGATTGCGGGCCGTGCCGCTCGGGGGCGCTGCCGTCCCTGTCTAAAATGGACAAATTATCGAAACTAATCTACTGGACGCATATTTCAAGGTACTCTTCAAATAATTTTCAATTTCAAATTAACAAAACAGCGATGATCACCCCGAAAATTTTGTTTTAATTTTTTCTTTTTTAATTTTTTTTCTTTTTAATTTTTTCCATTTTTCTTTTTTAATTTTTTTCATTTTATCTCTTTTTCTTCCTCTAAGTTTTCCACCCTGTCTTTTTCTTTTTTCTTTCCTTTCTTTTTCTCTATTTTTTCTTTTTCTTTCTATTTTCTCTTTTTTTCATTTTTTTCTATTTTTCCATTTTTCCCCACCTTTTTCTAAATTTCACTACAACTCAGCAAGCAGAGTACATCGTATTCGTCGAGATAACTCTTTTAGATTTGATCTGCCCGCGATTGTGACAATATATAATAATTCTTCAGATACCAATTTAAAGTAAAGGTTTTTTAATTTTTACTCGTCGCCGATTGTTGACAATAAATATAATACCACGGATTCGAAAGCGTCCAAGTTGAGGATATACACGGTTAGGAAATATAGTTTTGAATTTTTTTCCCGTTCGCGAATATCAAATAATTTCCTCGCGCTATAAAAATAACTCATTTTTATTGGGATAAAATCTGAACGGAGGGAAATAGGTTATTAGAGATTTTTATTAGAGATTACGGTTAATGTATTTTTTTTTCGACGAAATGGACTCGGTCTTGGGAAGGCCGAACCGCGGTTTCCAACTTGAAGAAGGTTATTTTAACATTTAAAATTACTGGAATATAGGACGGAATTAAAAATAAAACGAGCTTCAGTTGAGCTTGGAATTTCTCAGCAGTTGCGGAGAGAATTTAGAGCTATTATTTTAATTCCGAAGAATCATTTCACATTTAATACCCAGTTCAATCGGTTAACTGATAATGTCCAATTTTTTTCTAAATTATTTAAAATAAATTATGAGACTGAGATAAAAAAAACTGTTGTCATCAGATTCGACCAGTGATGGCTGATTATTTATTATTTGAGAGTGACGCATCAAATATTTGGAAAAATAATTTCAATCGCTTTTTCCCGACTACTAAATACTTGACATTACCGATACATTTTTTGTATAATAACAATAAAAAAAATCAAATACCAACAATATACAACTGATTGTATTGCTTGTAATACAGTTACAGAAAACTGATTTAATAATGTACACAATGTGCGTACAGATTCGATTCTCCCATTTTCTATATTTATTCTAGTTGAGAAATAAAAATAATTGCCGTTAACAGTCGATGAAATTATGTAAAAGCGATTAATTTTTTCCTTCTTATTTATTGTACAATCGACCTTTATTGTAGACTTATTATAGAGACAAGCGGAGAGAGCGAGTTTGTGTAAGAATGAAGAGGAATTAGTGTTTTTAACAATTTCTTTCAATTCTTTGGACAAATAAACTAAAATATAAACTATTACTTATAGATTCATTGCTCTATACTGGGGGATATATAAATCGATAGACAATTTTAAACATTATTCTATTAAAAAAACCATTAGGGACGATATATTTTTTGTCATTTTTATGAAAGGTAAAATAAACCGTAGTTCGTGTGTGAAATATTTGTAAAATGGATTTGTGAAAGTAGTTCCATCGAATTAGAGTTTTGTACCACAAAATACATTGATGACATATTTTTTTAGACAATTATTTCTGTTATATATTTACGAGGAAAAATATTTAAAAGCAATTTCAATCAGTTCGTATAATAATTGTCACATTTATTGCCACCCTTTGAAGGGCTAGTTTAAAAAATTTATTTCACCAGATTACAGAAAAAGGATTTACGATTAGCCACAACAGAAATATTGTCTGACAGTAACATAAAATATCAGTGATTTAATAATCACTAATTAATAATTACTAATTAATATTAGTATCCTTCGTACAGTATTAATGTATTATAACTAATTACTGGGTTTCAATTTACAGGCGAAAAAAATCTTCTGTTTTAGGAAAAAATTAGAAACGGGTTAAAATTCAATTAGCGGAGCTCCTAAGTATTTTAAATGGAAATATTTTTAACATTTATTGTATATTTATAAGGTGCACCTTATAAGTGATTCGGTTAGTCATTCGGATCCGGATTAATAATAATTATTAATGGATCACATTTACCTATTACTAACGGATCAGTTTTTTCGCCAAGTAGTATAAAATATCTCGCTTATCAATTAGTACAGTATATTAGCATTAATATAACTATATCGGGCTTTAATTTATGAGATAAAATATTCTGTCGTTGGGAGAAAATGATTCAGCGGTGGTTACAAGAAACTTAAAAGTGTTTTATAAATTGAAATATTTAACAAATTTATTTTTTTTCTTAATCTATTATTTACAGTTTTCCTTTCGCCGATACCGTCCCGTTGTTCTCTATGTTCTGTGTCCTAAAGTGTTTATTTTTCAAATTTTATTAGTTTTTATATTTCTCTTCTCCATTTTATATATTTTTACAATCTATTTATAATATATATTTAATTCTCACTGGTTTATTGCAGTCATTAATTGCACATTCGGTCAAATCGCAGGTTATTCAATAAAAACTCCCTTTTTACAGTTCGTACGAGAATTTAGTTCGTCCGATAAAATCTATTACTTTTTTTATAGATATTTAACTATTTGTTTTAACCGTCGTGTTCGACCTTTATATTTTATCCGCCCCATACATAATAATGAATATTACAATAACTTTCTAATAATGTCTATTTATTAGGCAGAAAAAACTTAGGAACAAAAATGCATGCTTCTAACGAGAAAAAAAAATAAGTGAAACAAAATAGATTTATTAACTGAACGGATATTTTATTAACTCTCGAAAAATTAAATAATGGTGTAATTTTTATTTTAGGTCTTTTGAATTGAACCTAAAAACCACATTTTTGGCCGATTTTGCGCCTAAAAACCGCATTTTCGGCTGATTTTCCGCCTAAAAACAGCATTTTTGGGTCTAAAATCCAATTTTTTGTGCCTAAAATGGCATTATTTGGCAAATTTTACGCATAAAACAGCATTTTGGATCTAAAAACCACATTTTGGCCGATTTTATTTTTAAAAAATGGCATTATTTGGCTAATTTTACGTATAAAACAGCATTTTGGATCCTAAAAAACCACATTTTTGGCTGATTTTGCGCCAAAAAACCTCATTTTGGCCGATTTTCCCCTGAAGACCGCATTTCTGGGTCTAAAATCGGATTTTGGGCCACATTGTGCTAAAATTGCATTATTGGGCAAATTTAGCATAAAAACAGCATTTTTGGATCTAAAACCACATTTTTGGCCGATTTTGCGCCTAAAAACCGCATTTTTGGTCCGATTTTGGACACAAACAAGCGATGATAAGACTGTGATGACCAATGGAAGTGGGTGTTGAAATCGTACTGCCAGTCTATTATAAATACATGTATATAATAAATACATGAAATGGAAATATGTATTTCGTTTACTGTAACTGCTCAATTTTCAATTATTTTTATTATTTATAACTGTGAGATTGAGTAATTGTAATCGGTACTGGAACAGGTCTATCAAGGTAATGTAATTTGTACATCACAAAGTTAATCGGCATCAAATATAGCGGAAATAGATCGAGGAATCAATCTCGAAATATTCTTTATATTAAAGAATCCTTTATTATTAAAATGGTTTTATGGCCTTAACGGCGTTAATGGCCTTTATTATTATTATACATTACAGCTATTATTTCTCCGACATTATTCGCCTGTAAGAAATCTGGTCATCGAGCATCCGCTTGAATACAGCGTACTTCAGATCGTGGTACCTGCAACAGAATTGTAGAATTTTCACTATAATGTATTATATATTTGTACGCAAAAGTAATCGACATCTTTGATAAGATGTATTTCGGTCTTGAGGAGTTCCTCAAGAGAGAGGGGAATCCGGAAAATTTGCCGGAAAAGTGGCGGCGGAGAGTTGTCGATAATATCAGTGAATATATACAGTAGATTAATAATTAAAGTTTCTTTTTTCTGGCAAAATATAAAATGAATTCCAAAGTCAAAATGTCGATTACTTTCGCGGGTACCCTTAATATATAAATATTTTATTGCACAATCCACGTGTTACGGGTTCAAATGATTTACGCATTGATGAAGAATATCACCCGAAATGCGGGCCGATTTTTCACCTAAAAACCATCATTTTTGGGCCGAATCGGGCCTAAAAACCACATTTTTGGGCCGAATCGGGCCTAAAACCACATTTTTGGGCCGAATCGGGCCTAAAACCACATTTTTGGGCCGAATTGGGCCTAAAAACCACATTTTGGGCCGAATTGGGCCTAAAACCACATTTTTGGGCCGAATTGGGCCTAAAAACCACATTTTGGGCCGAATCGGGCCTAAAAACATTTTGGGCGAATCGGCCTAAAACCGCAAATTAACTACATTTTAGGCCCATTTTGCGCCAAAATTTGGTTTTAGGCCAGATTCGGCCCAAAAATTTTTCCCAATTCGATTTTCCGCCTAAAACCCTATTTCTGGGTCTAAAAATCGGATTTTTGGCCGACTTTGCGCCTAAAACCACATTTTGACCGATTTTGCGCCTAAAACCGCATTTTGGGTCTGAAAACAGCATTTTTGGGTTCGTACGATGAAGAATATCACACCGAATCACATACTACTATTACTAGAAATGTTTTGTGGTCTGCGAGGGGTTGGAATATACCGTTAGGTTCGCATGATGTTTCTGTCTCCTCTCTCGCTGCGGTTCGGTCTTTTGCTAAACCGGGTTTGCCGCCGCCATCTTCAGTAGCGCTGTGTCAGCACTTTGGATGTTTTTGGGCATCCTCACTGCCCACTGTCACTTTCAGCGCTACTGAAGATGGGGCGAAGCGGCGAAACCCGGTCTGGCGAAAGACCGAACCGGCAGCGAGAGAGACAGAAACATCACGAACCTACGGTATTCATTCCGACCCCTCGCAGACCGGCCAAGACGGGTATATGAAAATACCTTTCGACCGTTTGGTCAGGATGTACGTAGTCGGCTTGCGGGGCCATGGCTGCGACGGCCGACCGGACGTCTGGGTAGATGTCGGCGGCTGCCGCGCCGAGTATCGCAGAGCCGAGCAGTACGCACTCGGCCTCTCTCGGTATCAGAACCGGTTTAGAGATGGCGTTGGACTGGGTCCGCACGAACGTCGCGTTCTTGCTCAGGCCGCCGGTCGCCAGGATGCATTCGAACCGCCTGCCGCCTCGATCGCTCAGCACTTCGATTATGTGCCTCCCGTACTTGGAAAAGAAAATTAGCTTATTAAATTAGGTCTGCGACGGGGTTTGAATACCGTAGATTTGGCAGTTTTTTCGGCATCCTCAAGTCTAGTGGGAGTCAAGTGAGCATCAGTCGTGAGAGTCAAGTGAGAGTCAAGTGAGAGTCAAGTGAGAGTCAAGTGAGAGCATCAAGTGAGAGAGTCAAGTGAGCATCAAGTGACAGTCAAGTGAGCATCAAGTGAGAGTCAGTGAGCATCAAGTGACAGTCAAGTGAGTCAAGTGAGTCTAGTGAGCATCAAGTGAGGAGTCAAGTAAGTCAAGTGGAGACTCAAGTGAGCATCAAGTGAGAGTCAAGTGAGTCTAGTGAAGTCAAGTCAAGTGAGCATTAAGTGTGCATCAAGTGACAGTCAAGTGTGCATCAAGTGCAACTCAAGTGAGACGATGCCCAAAAACGTCCAGAGTGACTAACACCGCTAGCAAAAAGACCGGAACCGCGTAGATGAGACAGAAACACACGTAAATTTACGGTACTCCAACCCCTCGCAGACCACAAAAACGGGTACGTTAATACTCTAATAGTTCAAATTCTGTTTATATATTATTGCAATTATAAATTGAATTAATCCATAAATTATAAATAGACTGTCGACTTTACGGCCAGAGCTTGCAAAGTTGCGAGGTAGAGCAGAGCCAAGTTTTTTTCTTCGTCCGTGGCCAAAGTCAAACCGCTGATCTGAAAATGAAAACTTTGAACGGTCAGTTTGAAACGAAATCCACAACGGTCAGTTTGCTAAAACGAGATATATCTTGTGAGCCGATATATCTGCCACGGTCAGTTTGCTAAAACGAGATATATCTCGTGACCCGTCCGCAACGGTCAGTTTGCTAAAAACGAGATATATCTCGTGAGCCGTCCACAACGGTCAGTTTGCTAAAAACGAGATATATCTCGTCCGCAACGTGTTAAAAATCTTAAACGGTAAAAAATAAAAACGGTACCATTCCTTTGAGCGTGGGGTCGGCAATCGGCGACCGGTTGCCGTGGAAATCCGGCCACACGTGGACGTCCCTCGTGAGTAGGTCGAGGGGTACGCGTCGGGCCAGGCTCATCTGGTCGAGCAGCCGGTTGAGATAGTCGGCGACGCGGGCGCCCGGTGCCAGCCGGCTCTTAATTGACGCCGCCGCCGGATGACTATCGACGACGTGGTCGACGAGCCGGCCCGAAGCGCTCTGTCCGCCCTCGGTCAGCCACGTGTCGGCCAACATCGCGCCCCAGTACGGCCCCCACACACCGTCGACGCGGACACCAGTGTCGCCCACGCACATGTGGCAAGTCGACGTGCCGCAGATAAGGCCTGCGAGAAAAACAAAAAAAAAATATAGACCGCGTTTACAGATCTCGAATTAGATTTTATTCCTTGTTAAGGGTTTGATTTTACCACCATTCTTGCAGTAAAGTTGGGGCAACCGTATTAAAAAAACCATTCGACAGCCGACAGTTTAGGGTCAGTACAAATGGGGCGCGTTACACGATAGAACGTCTTTTAATTGTTGAACAATATTTAAAAAATAATGAAAGCAGTCACGAATACGGTGATTTAACTTGACGGTGAAAACAAGCCGTTCAAATGTCAATATCGGGACATCCTTAACAAACCCACAAAATCTATGGTATACCAACCCCCTCAAGTCAGTCAAGTGAGAGTCAAGTGAGCGTCAAGTGAGGTCAAGTGAGCATCAAGTGGGAGAACCATGAGGCATCAAGTGGGAGTCAAGTGAGCATCAAGTGGGAGCCAAGTGAGGCGTCATGAGGTCAAGTGAGTGTCAAGTGAGTGAAAGTGAGAGTCAAGTGAGGTCAAGTGAGAGTCAAGTGGCGTCAGTGAGTGTTGGTGAGGAGTCAGAGTGAGGAGTCAAGTGAGCGTCGGTGGAGTAGTGAGGGTGCGGGGAGTCAAGTGAGGTGTTGAGTGAGAGGTCAAGTGAGTCAAGTGAGAGTCAGTGAGTGAGTGTTGTAGTGAGAGTCAAAGTGAGGGGGAGTGAGGTCAGTGGGTGCATCAATTGAGAGTTTTATCAAGTGACTATTTGTGGTATCAGAGAGGCACTGCAGGTTCATAGTGTGAACTGTATGAGTACCGCAGTTCGTGGTACAACGATAAATCATTTGCACCCATAACATGTTGATTAAGGATTAAGGCTCACATTAATGTATTTGTTTATATTAGGTGTACCCAAAAGTAATCCAATTATTGATAAGATGTATTTCGGTCTTGAGGAGTTCCTCAAGAGGGGAATCGAAAATTTGCCGGAAAAGTGGCGGCGGAGAGTTGTCGTTGATAATATCGGTGAATATATATAGTAGATTAATAATTAAAGTTTCTTTATCTGGCAAAATAAAATGAATTCCCGAATTCAAAATGTCGATTACTTTCGGGTACGCCTAATACTTTATTTTTCTATGAATACGCATGAGTGCATTGTAAACGATGTACGATAGTCAACTCACATAATTTAGTGGTAAGGCTGGTCGATATGCCCGGCGCCGTACAGCCAATCAGTCCTATGGCTCCGGCGTGGGCGTCTATGATCGAAGTCGCGACCGGCGTACCTTCCAACAGGCCCAGCCTTTGAGCCGCCTCACGACAAAGACCGTCGCCGCACGGTTCACCCGGACACTTAACAACGCTTCCTGTAAAAGGCGTACACATTTGCTGGTGAAAAATTAGCAATTAGCGACATTGACGAGGGAATACACCGTACCGCCCCCGACAGCACCCGACTGCAAAAGAATAGGCCTAAACCGTAATCGAAACTTACAATATACAAATCCGTATTAAAACCGACACGGACTTACGGAATAGAGCTATGCTGGGGGTTCCGCCAGGAAATCCGGAACATCGCCCACATCCAGAGATTCCAGTCGAAAGTCCTTAATGCTACCCCCCCGGGTACATAATGACCCCAACATACCCCCAATCCACTCCTGTTCCAGTCCCTTTCCTCTCCTGCCCATCCGTTATCGGCGTAAAAGCCGTTGGTCGGGAGAGATTTTCTTAGTCCGACGCCGTAAACTCGTGTGACAAAAGTGCCATAATCGGGCGGTCTCTTCTATCGAGACATTTGCGTGGAAAAATGAAATTTTGATATTTGTACCA
Organism: Lethocerus indicus; assembly: GCA_019843655.1. Lineage (NCBI taxonomy): Eukaryota > Metazoa > Arthropoda > Insecta > Hemiptera > Belostomatidae > Lethocerus > Lethocerus indicus. The sequence continues at coordinate 38,108,227 of JACDQD010000002.1, forward strand.
ATAACTATACGTAGTTGACACTCACTTGACTCTCGCTGACTCTCACTTGACTCTCACTCTACCCCTCACTTGACTCTTGACCTGACACCCACTTGACCCTCACTCTACCCTCACTTGACCTCACTTGACCTCACTTGGACTCTCACTCTACCCCTCACTTGACCTCACTTGACCCTCACTTGACACTCCACTTGACTCTCACTTGACCCTCACTTGACTCCTCACTTGAACCTCACTTGATGTTCACTTGACCCTCACTTGACTCACTTGACCCTCACTCTGACCCTCACTGACTGACTCTCACTGACGCCACTTGACTCTCACGCCTTGACTCCCACTCTACCTCACTTGACACTCCGCTCACTTGACCCTCACTCTACCATCACTTGACTGACTCTCACTGACGCCACTTGACTCTCACGCCTTGACTCCCACTCTACCTCACTTGACACTCCGCTCACTTGACCCTCACTCTACCATCACTTGACACTCACTTGACTCTCACTTGACACTCACTTGACTCTCACTTGAGTCTCACTCTACCTCACTTGACTCTCACTGATGCTCACTTGAGTCTCACTTGATGAGGGGTTGGTATACCGTAGATATTGTACGAAAGATAAAAGGTTAAAAAAAATGTAAAAACTACCTAAATAGTCAAACTGTATTATTATATCTATGGATATAATACGCGAAACAAAGTGAAAAGAACGGTGTACCGAGAAGGAAAAGAGAGGAAGGAAAAGACGGTGGAAGGCGAGTAGAGGATTGGAGATGCTGAAGATAGAAGAAGAAGATGCAGAGAACCGATCGGTACCAACTTCAAAAATATAAATGGGCCGGCGAATGAATGAATAAAAAAACTAAAAAAAAATAAAGTTAAAGCTAAAAAGCTCACCTATTCTGCGGGCGTTATCGTCCAAAAGTTCTCCCAGACCGATCCGTTCGTAGAAATCTCTGTTCCACCGTTTGACACCGTCCGCTGATACTTCGTACAGCCATTTGCAGACCACGGAACACAGTGACCTGAAATGAATTCAGAATTATTCAAAAATAATAAAATTCTACACTCGATTTTATTTGTCGGTAACTTATTCGAATTTAGAAAAAAACTGACAAAGAGCGTACGGTAGCGACAACATTGTTTCATCTCACAAAAATTGATTTTCGAAAAGAACAAGATTTAAACAGAAAATTATTGGACTACCGAAAAGACCATTACTGAAACATTAGACTAGAAATTTGGAAATTTACAAAGCTATTTTAAAATTCCTCTGTACCATCCTTAACCCATTAAGTGCCGTAGGGCCCCAAATGGGGCTCAATTAATTTTTTTTTCTGATGATATGTTTACAGTAAGTTTTTTTTTTTATTACTTTCATTAATTTCACATTATAAATACTACATCGTGTTAAAATATTTATGATTATTATTCAAAATAAAAGATGATCGGTCTCATGTGTCGGTTCAATTCTGAAAAAAAAACATATTCGGAGGCACTATCGGATAATAATGCGTCGTAATAAGTAAATTTTATGCAAAAATTTCAGAAAAAAAAAATTTGTTACTCAACGGGTTAATAATAATGCTCCCCCACCACCTCAATAATGGACAACAATTTTTTTATAGTGTTTTTATAAGAGGATTATCGGAGGAGCAAAAGAAATACATAAAAACAACAACAATCAACAGGATCGTCACATCCTGTAAACCCCTCTAATATCCTCAGAAATTTCAAACTTCCCCAGGGACAAAAAAAAAATGGGGTTTTCTCCCCGTCCTTGTATCAATATTGCTTATTATTGTAAAGGGTGGGCCAGAATTAACGCAAAATTTAAATTGCCGTAAAGTCGGCAACCGTATTAAAAAAAAAAAAAACCATTCGACAGCCGATAGTTTAGGGTCAGTACGAATGGGGGGGTCAGTTACGTGGATAGAACAACGCGTTTACGTTGTCGGACAATATTTCAATAATAATTTGTAAAGTTCGGCGGCCACAGTCGCGGTGGCTTAAATAGTGATTTAAGTTCGTCAACGGCGAAAAACGCAGGCACATCGACTGCGGCGATGCTGAAGACACTGGTCGTCCGAAGGGAAGCCGTTCAAAAAAAAAAATATCAATATCGAAACGGTGCCCAGAGAGCGTTTTCGTGAACATCGACGAGCGGATGCGGATTTTTCGAAAAAAAACATACTTGGTGACATGACGGCTCCATTTGTACTGATCCTAAACTACCGGCTGTCGAATGGTTTTTTTTTTTTAATACGGTCGCCGACTTTACTGCAATTTAAATCTTGCGTCAATTCTGGGCCACCGTTTACAATGGAGCTTTCAATGCGAATTTCCGATGGAGCCACCTGAAACGGACCATATGTCCGTGTCAATTTTGTTACTTGAGGTCGATTTACGATAGTAACGGCCTTAAGAGTCTTAACAACGTAGCGAATCTGCTGTAGGGCGGAGGGGAGAGGACGATATTTTAAGGGAAAATTATAGATAGAAAATAATCCAACACTACCGTACCTGTACTGATCCTAAACTACCGGAATTCGGTTTTTCTTAATAGGGCAAATCTCGCGTTCATTTCGGACCGTTTACAGTCGAATAAGGGCCAAATTTTTCCCCATTACCTCGAATCGAGCCGGTCGCTTTCCACGTCAGGAAATCGGGCAGGTCGAAATATCTGTCGGCGCTTCGCCAACACCGGCCGTCCAGATTTTTCTTCAGCCAGAGCAGTTTTCCGACCTGCATCTCGGGCGAGATTTTCCCGCCAGCGTACGCCAACATCGGGTCTCCGGTCGCGTTTACGAAATCGGCCTCGTCGCACGCCCTATGGTCCATCCACATGACGACGTTCTGTTCGGGCTCGCCTGCACGAGAAATCGGAACGTCATTTCAATTTTTTTTTTAATTTTACAATCAACTATTACAGTTGTCGGGCGCGATTGATGACGATTTTTATCAACTGTCCGAGATGATTTCTCGGAGCCGAAGCGGAGCGTTTTTAAGCCGTCCCGGTGGGAGGATAATGGATGGGTTGGAGAGGAAAGCGACTGAACATGAGTGGATTGGGGGGTTATGTTGGGGTCATTGTGGATTGTCTGGTTGGAAACATACCCGGGGGGGGAGCATTAAGGACTGGAATCTCTGGATGTCTCCTGGTGGAACCCAGCCCTAGCCCTATCAGTGTCAGTCTGTTACTTGAGGTCGATTTCGATAGTAACGGCCTTAAGAGTCTTAACAACGTAGCGAATCTGCTGTAGGGCGGGGGGGGGACGACATTTTAAGGGAAAATTATAGATAGAAAATAATCCAAAAAAAAAGAGGAATAATCGACTACAACCTTTCGGACTGACGGAAACCGGCTTCGAGTCGGCGTCGACGACGACCAGAGAACACGTCGCGTCGAAACCGATACCCTTCACGGTTTCGGGACTCACTCCACCGGCGACCTCCTGTCGGAGAGAGAAGAAATTTTAGAGAGATATTAAATTATAAAACCGCCGTCGCTCGATTTTTTTCAGGGCCATGCGCTGTCAACGCCGCTCGGTACTGACGACATTCAAAACCCTCTTCTGTTGTTACAACTGTTACAACGGTACGACACGCAACGTTGATACAACTACAATAGACAACAATCGGAGGAGGAAACGCCCCCTCGCCCCCCCCCCACCACCGTTTTGGATTTTGTGGATATTTGTCGGGGTTTCGTCGAACACCGCAGATCGGTTTCAGTACAGTGTTGTATTGTCCAGTAAGTTCCGGTCTTTTTTTCAGTTTTTAATGCGCGGATTATGTCTAATCGACCATTATAAAAAAAAAAAAAAATTCAGACTGTAAGAAAAATAAATATTTTCCCCTTCCGTACGCCTTTCAATGTTGAACCGCGTGAAACCGGACTTAGAGTTACTGCTATTTTTGCTTCGACGACAGGGTTCGTATCGCAAAAATACATAGGAATTTTTGTAAATGTATCGTTTTCTTTGGCCCCCCATTTTAAAAGTTGAAAACACTTTACAAAATTTCTCGCTTTCGTCTACCACGGACTATAGTTTAGAAAAATGTCCGTTAGTTTCAGCAGCAGTGCAGGTACAGTGAGCGGTGACAAAACTTTAGATTTCTAGAATTCGCGCGGTTCGAGAGTCCGTACGTCTGGACCGGTTTGAGTACAGTTTTGTACAATAATGATTTGTTTGTTGTCCGGATTCCAGTCTTTTTAGTTTTATGTGCGGTATTTTACCTTTCCGGCGTGGGTCTATTCTCCGTCTTTTTAACCGTATCTGATGTCTAGGACTCGGATCCGATGCTTTGTCACGTCCGTTCTGTGTACAGAGTCTAGACCTGGTTTTAACTCACCCGTATGACCTGGCAACACGAGTCCCAGATCTCTTCGGACGACTGTTGGAAGTAGTCGGGCGTCGGCGACCATATCCGGATCGGCCTGGTCGAGACCGCCTTCACGCGGCCACCGGCGTCGACGAGGGCCCTCACGCCCGCCGTTCCGACGTCGACCCCGATCAAAAAACTGTCGCGACAATCCACCGACGTCATGCCCGTTGTCCGGAGGGACGGCTACCCGGTGATCCTGCTGTCGAGAAATAGACGGTTACAATTATATTTACGATAAAAAAATCAACTCCGAACTGAGCCGGAGTACGGAAGAAAGACGTACGATTGTCTTAGGCGTTGTACATATATTTTAGGAGGTCATCGTCGACCTCCGCAGGACATCCTCCTGTGGCTCCTCGTCTTTTAACAAAAAAACCTCCGAATCTTCTTCTTTCAAATCTTCACCGGTAACACACAATTTTTCAGCCATCAACACGGTTTAGTATCACAAAAAATACAAGAATTTTGTAAAATTTATCAATAATTAAAAAAAAAAATTATATCGGTCCGCCTAGCTTTTGGCTTTCCTTTGCTTTCGCCTTCCTCTTTAAAAAGTTATCTAATAACGGGAATAACTCGGTGCAGTCGTTACCGAACGGAAATCCGACAATTCCGCAGCCAGAACGGGAATCTATCAAAAAAGATATAGAAAACTGGAAAAACTATTCCGAATTTCACACGTCTCTCTTCGCAACAGGTTGACACAGGTTGAAAACGCTCGAAGAATCGCCGGTTTTTTAGATAAAGCTCTCGGCGCAAACAGTCGAACCCGACCCTGAACCCAACTGAACTCGGTTCGATGAGAATTTTCATCCGCGCAATTTTTTTATCTTTTCGTTATATAAGGCTCGGTTATAAAGCTTATCTTTTGGTTTTAAAGCTTATCTACATTGCACTGTATTATGGGCCGACTGTAGTTTCAAGTTTGAGAAATGGAATTTAAACACGATCCCATTTTATATATATATATATATATATATATATATATATATATATATATATGCATTATTAATATTGAGTTATAATATAGAGTTAATTGTACGGCTGTTATATCGTGGTATACTTATTTATAGAAAAAAAAATAACGAGTACTCAGCCTACTGCTGGAATCATTCTGCCAAAATTTATGTATTTTACACCCAAAAGTAATCGACATTACTTCGGAATTTATTTTATTTTGCCGGAAAAAGAAACTTTAATTATTAATCTACTATATATTCACAATATCGACAACTCTCCGCCGCCACTTTTACGGCACATTTTCGATTCCCCTCTTGAGGAACTCCTCAAGACCGAAATACATCTTATCAAATTGTCGATTACTTTTGGGTACACCTAATATATATATATATATATATATATATATATATATATATATATATATATGCAATTAATGCGATCCCTTTATAGTGTTATTAATAGAGTTATTATATCAATTTAAATATCAACAGGTAATCACATCTCAGGCTGGAGGCTTATACCGGAATAATTCTGCAAACATTTATGGATCATATATATATATATATATATATATATATATATATATATAAATATGTATGACAATAATAAATTATGAGACGCTAATACATTTTCTGCCCGATAGATATCGGAATCGAAGGCGAAATAAGGACTGTTGAAAGTAATCGACAATTTGATAAGATTTATTTCAGGTCTTGAGGAGTTCCTCAAGAGGGAGGGGAATCCGGAAAATTTGCGGGAAAAGTGGCGGCGGAGAGTTGTGGCGATAATATCGGTGAATATATATACAGTAGATTAATAATTAAAGTTTCTTTAACTGGCAAAATAAAATTAATTCCAATAGTCAAAACTGTCGATTACTTTCGGGTACCCCTAATATATATATATTTATTTTTGTATTTTTTTAAAATGTTGACAAACGTTTGAATGCGTACTGAAATACTGTACGCAACCCCTGTTTTATGAAATTGCAAGTTAAATTGAAAATGTCAAAATATCGATATATAAACCAATTTTCAGTTGATATTGATAACAGGTGAATCAAGTCAAGGTTTGTACGGCGCATAAATTAGAAGTGGAAATATATTTTTTTTTTTTTAAATTGAAAATCAATTCGTTCGACTACAAATTTTACCTGTTATTTTGAAAAATATTTTACGCGATGTTCGTCCTCCAGTCCCGTTTAGTTCCGGCGAGAGCCGCTCTCGCCACGTTTTCGCGCCAAGACGAAACTCTTTTCTTCCGAATTACGACTTCGTGCGACGGCTAAACGGGGGAAAAAAATGTTTGTAGCCGAACGTTAACCTCGCATCGCCGAGTGAAGGTCTCTATCTATATATATAAGTTCCTCCGGCTTTTCTATAGTTTAAAACAAAAAAAAAAATATAATTACAATTATCGACAGCCGATATAATAGTACAACAATATTATTAACTTATAAAGCCTCCTCGAAGGGAATCGTTCGATCTATCTAGCGGCGTCCAGACAAACATTTGAACGCGTTAAATATCCCGAAATGGCGAATAATTTTTATTTATTACGCCCTTCGACCCGACCCCGTGACCCGGAACAGGTGCTCTACTTGACCTGTCCAGGGACACGACGTGGACGCACACGCTGAAAGCTTACGGAAGTAAAAATAACGGAAACGGGAAAGTAGAAGATGAAGAGGGGGGGGGCGTGAATTCGAACGGATGTAAAAAAAATAATTTTAATATCAATATATATTTTACACAGCTTGATCTAACCGGACACTCGTTTATAACAAAATTCACCGTTCACGAATAGAATTTACGATCACAATCAATAATAAATGCACCAATCGATATTTATACAAATATGGGCTAAATTATAGTGCACTGTAACCTCCCCCTCAACCGCTTTCATATAATTTCGATAAATATCGCCCCTATATGTATATATATATAACTGTTATATAATTCCGTATTCCTGAGGGCATCCTCCCCACCGACTCTCTAATAGTAATAACTTAGATTACGTGTGTTTCTGTCTCCGTTCGCGCTTCGCTAGACCGGTTTCGCCATCGCCGTCTTCAGTAGCAAATTGCAACATTTTTCCGCATCCTCGCCGTTGTCCCTTGGGGCGGCGGATGCTCGAAAAGCGTCAAAAGCGACCGACACCGCTACTGAAGACGGCGAACGGAAAACCCGTCCGGCGAAAGACAGAACCGAACGGAGAAAACGGGTATTCTAAGCCGGGTTAAATTTCACTCTAGGGGCTAAGCTTCAAGCGAGAGAGAGATCGGTGCGTCGCTACAAATTAGCCTATAATTTTACTGGATGAAACCTCCGGGTGCTTTAATTTCTCGACACGACCTTCGCTTCCTCTCACTCGCCCACCGAATTCCTCTTGAGGCAGCCAGGCGTCCAGCTCGTATCCCGACTCCTGGAGCCGATCCACGGCCTCTTGAGTCCTCCGAGGTCCTGGCCGGCCGACGACTTCCTCCTTCGCTTCCTTCCTCTTTTGAGGCAGCCAGGCGTCCAGCTCGTTGTCGTGTCCCGACTCCTGGAGCCGATCCTGTACAGCCTCTGGTTGAGTCCTCCGAGGCTCGGTCGACCTATTTAAAAAGGAAATATCCGTTGTGCTCAGCGCTGCGTCGACTTCCTCCTTCGCTTCCTCTTACTTGCAGCCACCGAATTCCTCTTTGGAGGCAGCCAGGAATCCGGCTCGTTGTTGTGTCCCGACTCCCGGAGCCGATCCTGTACAGCCTCCGGTTGAGTCCTCCGAGGCCCGGCCGGCCTATTTAAGGAGGAAATATCCGTTGTGCTCAGCGCTGCGTCGACTTCCTCCTTCGCTTCCTCTCGCTCGCTCCCACCGATTCCCTCCTTCGAGGCAGCCAGGCGTCCGTGTGCTCGCCGGCTTCCTCCGAGGCGCCGTCGCTGCCGGAGCCGGCCGTACCCACCTTCTCGGTCCACTCGTCCGGCTCCGGCGGCCCGTCCAGCCGGAAATCGCCCTCCCTGAACCGGGCGAACCACTTCCGGCACCGGCGCACTCCTGGTGCCGCGTCGCCGTAGACGGCGGCCAGGTCGCGACCCGCCCGGCTGGCGCTCTTGCCCTGCCTGAAGAAGAACAACAGCAGGTGGCGGAAGTGCGCAATTCTGTCCACAGTCCCCGAACGGTTATTGGCCGTATCGCGTTCCACCGATACCGCCGCCGCCGCCTCCTCCTCCTCCGAAGACATCGCGTAACCTCCCTATCGACCAGCGCCCAATATATCGATACTCGTCCAACAATCGATATACGGCCGGCCGCCATATTTGACCCGAATTGAAATCGCCCTAAATTAAATTCTTAGTCCGACGGCTTGTGCCGTTTCATTTTTACCAAATTAGACCAATTTTTTTTTTCACATCTCGAACCCTTGTTTGGACGTAAATAGTTGACATCGATTCACCCCGGTATATATATATCGATATATCGAATACAGCCGATAACCTCCGGGAGGAGGGGGCCAGTACAGGAAAATTTTAACCAATTCTTCCCGAAAACTTAAAACAATAAAAATACAATAAACGGCGATAAAATTATAATAGACAAAAATTATAGAATAGTAAACTATATAACGTTCCCCCCAACAACGTGTATCGGTGTATCGATTACTCCGTGACGTCATACTACATGGAATATGACGTCACGGTGATATATATATACAGATATATTCGTATATGAAACTCGCTTTTTTCAATCTGCCGTAACAAATTTTACGCGAAAGTGGGGCGCAATTACAAAATTGCGAAGTTTGCAGAATTACAGAGATAAGAAAAACGAAATTTAGGGGAAATTTCTGAACGCGGAACATTCCCCTATCGATATACGAAAGCGGTCGATAGTGGATCGAATTTATGTCGAAAAAACGACAAAAAAAAAAATTGAAATATTTTTCCCACTCACTGATAATATCAATACCGGAAAAGCGATTAGTTTCAAAACGGAGCCCGTCTCTTATTGTATCGAATGGAATAACGACTATCGTCGTTACGTCCGAAAATCGCTTCGATACATTTCCCGACAAACCCCGTATATTATTTTAATTTTTCAAATTAATAAATTTCAATATCAATTTGTCTACTCACGCCCGGTGTCGATTTGAAAATTAACAAAAACGAATAACAGGCCAATCCCCCAGAAAGTGTGCCACAAGATTGAATAACCTTACCCACTGTAACCTCCTCCAGAGGTTTTCTCCTCAATGAATTGAACTTTCTGGAATTTGGAACAGAGAATATTTATTATAAATACAGAAACTTAATTTATTTAAATTAACGCGAAAATCGTCAACTCTCTATTAGCCCATTTGAAACAACAGAAAAAAATTAATTAGTTAATTAATTAGTTATTAATTAATTATTATTTTTAATTTTATATTTAAATTATACAAAATTTTTTTTTGGGGCCCATCAACAGACACTAAATTTATTATATTTACTGAAGGAACAGTTGATTTTATATTTAACGAATATAAATCCAACTAATAATACAAAATAATTCGATGAATACTCTATGTTTCGTTGGGTAAATTCATAAATTTTTTACCCTCTACGGGGGGGCTCTACAAACTATCAATTTATCGAAATTTGACCAAATAATTATAGCTTTTTTTTCCCTCTTAGATGGCCGATAAATCTATAACGTTGTCAAGACAAGCAATATCAATTTTTTTAAAAATTTTTTTTTACTGATTTTTCGTTCCCCCAATTTTTTTAATTTAAAATTTTCAATTTTTAATATTCCTTATTAACAACTTTATATATATATATATATATATATATATATATATATATATATATATATATAAGAAAAGGTTTTTATTAAAATTATAATAATCGCAACACACAGTTTCATATTAATGAATAATAAATCTGGCCACACACCGATTATAAAATTGACCCTATTTAATATTTGATATAAATTTGTTTATATTAGTAATATTTACCCAAAAATAATCCAACTGTCTTTCTAAATATTTATTTTTTTTTTTTCAATTCTACGTGAAATACAAACCTTTAAAAATAATACCTTTTCAAATTATTCGACAGTACAGGTATGATGTCGGGGGATATAAAAGAAGAAAATTCCGTTATTAAAATATAAGTACATCTTTTTCTGTACATTATTATAATCCTCTAAATATAAATAAAAACAATATATATATATATTTCTTTTTCCAATAATTACAGACACAATAAAATAACTACTACAACAGTGATTGGTAACGGTATACCTTTAATAATCAATTGCAAAAAAAAGAAAATATTAGGTGTACAACACACTTATAGACTAAAACTATATTATTATAAAAACTAGTGTAGAGCACTGTTAATAACGTTTCGAAGCCAATAATAATATTAATAAACATTTATATATATATATATATATATATATATATATATATATATATATACTACACCTCGAAATTACGCCAAAAAAAAAAAAAAAAATCAAAAAAAGGATCCCCACAATAAATTAACACACCGAATAATATTCTAAAGCTGGATCGATTAAAAATTCCAAAACTGCGCATAAAATCGGTTCTAGCCCGAAAACCGACGGTGAAATTTTCCGTTACGAAAGGGAAAAATTCCAACCGACGGAATTTTTTTACGACCCGAAATCGAAATGCTGACGACGTACCGGAAAAACTGTACAATTTTTGACACGCAATATTGAAAATCTACTAAACGATGGCTGGTATACGGGAGAAAAAAAAAATTATTTATAATTATTCGCGTTTATCTATTATTATTATTATTATTTATTAAGTACATTGAAATTGTACATTTTTATTGCGTTTTGTACATTGTATTCCGTTTGCGCGAGTTTAATTTCATTCTTTTTTTTTTAAACTTGCCCCAGAAAACAATATTTTTCTAATATAGAATTCAATTGGTAAATAAGAAGTGGAATTTTTCTTCATTTTATTTATTGTTTTTAAATCTGAGGTACGTTTATTTTTTTTTCTCCGAAACTCGCGTTCAACTTTAGGTTCATAAATAATATTGGATATTTATAATATTTAAATAGCACAATTCCCACAGAATTCCTTAGTTACTTCCAAGTCCGTAGATGCGAACAAAATTTCTTTTTTTTTTCTACAAATTATCCCTCCGGTTATCGGATCCAGAATCGATAATATATTCAATAAATATTAATGAATACCCGAATTGAATAACGAAAATCGAGACTGTCTCGATTACCGGATCTTTTGTACGCAGACATAACAGACCGTAGGGGGGGGTTTAAACATACCTGTTTTGTGGTCTGCGAGCGGCTGGAATACCGTGCCAGATTTCGCGTTGCGTTTCCGTCTCCTGTCTCGCCGCCGATTTTCGGCCGCTCGCCATCTTCAGTAGCGCCGCTTCAGTGGTCGTTACGTCGGTATGCGTCGATACACGACAGCGGCGCAGTGGGGACGGGCCGAAGAGCCGAAAATGCGAAAGTACTGAAGATGTCGTCGGCCGAAAATGCGGTGCGGAACGGGCGTTTGACGAAAACCAAAATGAAAAAAATAAAATAAAATAAAACGTTCGAACAACGCCTCCCCAAACACAACAGGCGTGAACGGTACACAGCCCAACCCAAAAAAACACCGGCATAAAACACAATACGTAAAAACATCGGATTATAATAAATATTCGTTTATTAATAAAATCAATAGATATGACTGCCGAGCGATTCGTAAATCGCATTCGGACGTAGCAGCGGTACACCGGCGAAAAAGGCGGTGGCGCGACAACAGGAGGAGACGACGGAGAGAGGTATACAATACATGTATATACAATACATGTATATATATATATATATATATATATATATATATATATATATACATATAGGGTGCTTACAACAAGTAGACACCTGGGCGCCAATTTCGGGTTCGAGGTCGATTTCACCGGATTACGGACCGCGGGTAATTTCACGTTGGCGATTAATATACAATAATATTTTAATAAACGCGAAAAAAAAAATTCTATTTTCAATCAACTGAAACTGCTGTCTCAATAGAGTCGATAGAATATATATTTTTTTAATATAGCCCTATCAGAAATTGAGTGGTCAAATTTTCTTTTGAAATTCGCTTATAATAAAGCGAATTTTTCTACTATAATTTTATCGGAAATTATGAAGTCAAATTGTACAAAAAAACACTTTTTCCACTCGCTTATAGTAAGGCGTGAAAAAACGGTATTTTTCTACTATAATTTAATTTGAAATTTTAATATTTATACTCTGTACTTTTTCTTCGAAATTCGCTTATAATAAAGCGAATTTTTTGTACTATAATTTTATCGGAAATTAAGAAGTCAAACTGCATGAAACACTTTTTCCACTCGCTTATAATAAGGTGTGAAAAAACAGTATTTTTCAAACAGTAATTTAATTCAAAATTTTAATTTTTATACATGAAATTTTGAATTTTTTTAAACTCTGGTTTAATGCGGTTCATAGAACAATATATCCTTTAATAGAACCGTTTTCTGTACTTTTTCTTTGAAATTCGCTTATAATAAAGCGAATTTTTTGTACTATAATTTTATCGGAAATTAAGAAGTCAAATTGTACGAAACACTTTTTCCACTCGCTTATAATAAGGTGTGAAAAAACAGTATTTTTCAAACAGTAATTTAATTCAAAATTTTAATTTTTATACATGAAATTTTGAATTTTTATTTAAACTCTGGTTTTAATGCGGTTCATAGAACAATATATCCTTTAATAGAACCGTTTTCTGTACTTTTTCTTTGAAATTCGCTTATAATAAAGCGAATTTTTTGTACTATAATTTTATCGGAAATTAAGAAGTCAAATTGTACAAAAAAACAGTTTTTCCACTCGCTTATAATAAGGTGTGAAAAAACAGTATTTTTCTACTATAATTTAATTCGTAATTTTAATTTTTATACATGAAATTTTGAATTTTTGTTTAAACTCTATGGTTTTAATGCGGTTCATAGAACAATATATCCTTTAATAGAACCGTTTTATGTACTTTTTTTTGAAATTCGCTTATAATAAAGCGAATTTTTTGGACTATAATTTTATCGGAAATTCACGCTTATAGTAAGCAGTGAAAAAACAGTATTTTTCTACTATAATTTAAATAGATATATCCTTCAATAGAACCGTATTAGAGAAACGGAGAGGTCGAACATTTTCTTTTTTAAATTCGCTTTTCTCAAGAGTGGGAAAAAAAAAATAGTATTTTTGACTACGATTCGATCGTAAATCGTGAAGTTTAAATCATTGAAATAATGCTATTTTTTTCTCCCTCTTCGCCGTAACGACGGAAGTGAAATTATCGCCCGAACCTCAAAACCGAAATTGTCTCTTATCAATAATTATTTCTACCGACAAACTGTTTTCCGAGCAGTCGGAAAATTGTTTTACGGTTTTTCAACCGTAAAATTTATTTATCGAACGACGTACGACCGAGCTGTGTGTGTGTGTGTGTGTGTGTCTATGGCGCGCTTTGTTCAAAAACTAATTTAAAAAGAAAAAAAAAAAAATATATAGGAGCGACGGAGAAAGGCACCGATTCGTGTCTTATGTACACGATTTTTTCTTTTTCTGTAAAAATAAAAAAAATTGGGGCCCAGCGTCGAGAATTTCTACTTCGGAAGCGTCGAAAAAAAAATTATTGAATATTTCCCAGACGTCGTTTTCAAAAAATCGTACTTCTACGACCCGTCCGACCGGTAATATTCATTGGACAACCTCAGGAAATACTCGAAAGTAATCGACAATTCGATAAGATGTATTGGGGAGTTTACTCAAGAGAGAGGGAAATCGTGGAAAATTTGCCGGAAAAGTGGCGCGGCGGAGAGTTATCGTTGATAATATCGGTGAATATATACGGTAGATTAATAATTAAAGTTTCTTTTTCGGGCAAAATAAAAATTAATTCCAAAGTCGAAACGTCGATTACTTCATACGGGTACCACTAAATACGTAATGTACAGGAAAAACAATATTTTTATAACTAGCTTTTAACGCAGTCGTAAAACAGAATTTGATTTCGAATCGAAGAGAGAATTTATTTTTTTAATCACAAGTCGATTGGAAATTAAGATGTCAAATTTTATTTTAACGCTCAAGAAATACGGAATTTTTAAAACACGCTTTTAATAAAGTCTGAAGGAAAAAAAACTGTCTTTCCACCATAATTTTATCGGAAATTAAACTAGATTTTAATATAGAGCTCATAAAATAATATATTTTTTTAATTAAAATTTGATTAGAAATAGAGAATTCAAATTTTATTTCTCAATAAACTTTGATCTTTTTATTTTAAATTCGCTTTTAACCCATTAAGTACTATTGCCCAAATCAGTTAAATTTTTTTAAATTTTTTCCGACACCACATATGCCTTTACAGAAAGTTTTTTTTTTATTACTTTCAATAATTTGACATTATAAATATTTATACTGTGTTAAAATACTCGTAATTATGATTATTATTCAAAATAAAAAAGATGATCGGTCTCCAGCGTCGTGTAATCCCCCAAAAACAGAATATTTGGCGAACCGGTTTTTAAAAAACATATTTGGATAATAATGCGTCGTAATAAGTAAATTTTATGCAAAATTTTCAGAGAAAAAAATTTTGTACTTAATGGGTTAATTAAAGTCCGAAAGAACGGTGTATCTACCATAATTTTATTGGAAATTAAGAAGTCAAACGTTGATATTTTTTTTAAACTTGTTTTACGAAATATAGAGTCAGTATTGAATAGTGAAATTAATTATTCGGTCGGAAAGAATGTTTTTCTCTAATCTTCATTTTCGAAACTCTCGAAACGACGATTCTAATTAGCGCAGCGTGCCCCCGATATCTGTTTGGCGAGCGCACAAGCGCACACACACACACACACACACACTCGGCTATATACACAACGTAGAACTGAGCGCGAGCCGACGCTCGCGACGACAGCGACAACAAAAACAAAAACAACAACAACAACAACAACAACGACGACAACAATAATAAATCGCAGTCAAAATTTTCCGAACTCCGACAACAATCCGGCGACTATCCGCCCGAACACTAACTAACGCGATACGCAATTAGAGATTGGGAGAGAGACTACGGCGCAGAGAATACGGAAAATCAATTGAAAGCCCGGCGAAAAACGGTTCTCGCTCGATTGAGAGGAAAAAAAGTAATATTTTTCGAATAAATATCGACAAATATATATATATATATATATACGATTAACGATAAGATAAAATATTCATATAACCCAATAACAAATTGAAATCTTTACAATTCGCCGTTATACAACGTCGAACCGAACTTTCGGGTCCGACTAAACCGAAATTGAAAACGTTTGGCGCGATCCGAAAAAAATAAAAATGTCTCGAAAAAAGATACCTCCTTCAAATACTTCGTGACGGGGTTTTTTTTTTCGATAAGTATGGTAAAAAAATTATCGTCTCTCGAACGCAAAATTATTGTTATTCTATCGATACGTTCTCAATTCGGGGAGAGATGCGCTCGGTCCATTTTTTTTTACAAAGGTTTGAGGAAAAGGGGGAAAAACGCGCATTTTTCGGGACTTTACCGGATGCTTTACTGGTCCTTACTTTATTGTCCGTTTTTTATATTCGGTGTAACCGAAAGTAATCGAACAATTTGATAAGATTTATTTTGTGGTCTCGAGGAGAGGTGAATCGGGAAAATTTGCCGGAAAAGTGGCGTTGATAATATCGGTGAATATATATTAATAGTAGATTAATAATTAAAGTTTCTTTTTCCGGCAAAATAAAATGAATTCCAAAGTCAAAATGTCGATTACTTTTGGGTACCCCTAATATATAAGTGGTCCGGTTTCAGATTAGATTCTGAACACCAGAATATACATATATATATATATATATATATATATATATATATATATATACAGAGCCGGTATATGTGGTGTGAGCAAAGTTTTTGGCCTGAAATACGGTCAATTTTCGTATATATAAATTAATTTAGAAAAAAATCTGTAAAATATTCTGTTGAAAAAATAGAGAATTGATTAATTTTTCCCCGCCTCATTTCCACGCTTAAAATTTTATTATATATGTAGATAAATCGCAGTTTTTTCTTTTTTTTTTGAAAGTACACGCACTATACAAATACCACACGTCAGCCTGTTATTTATATATATATATATATATATATAAATATTTTACCAAAAGCAATCGACAATTCGACAAAATGTATTTCGGTCTTGAGAGTTCTTCAAGAGAGGAGAATCCGTTGAATATACAGTAGATTAATAATTAAACTTTTCTTTTTTAGCGAAAAAAGAGAATTCAAAGTCGAAATGTCGATTATTTTAGGGGTACCCCTAAAGTATATAAGACCCTAATATATGTAGTTATCGCGATCTCGGTTTTTTTATATATATAAACATTTAAATATTAAAAATTGTGTTCCGGACAAGGATTTGCCCGGTGGGGGGGGGGTGGGGCAACCCCGCAGTTTCATTTTTTACTCTATTCTATACACTGTTCTGTAGAGTGTAACGTTAACAGTAAACCGAACGGTTAGACGGAAAATACGATATTTTCACTAAAAATTTTACCGTAAAGCCATTTTCGCGCCAAAGAACTGCAGGTTTACCTTTCTTTCGGGTCTTTCTTTTGTGCCGAGGGTTGGTGGGGGGGTGGGGGTGGAATTTTCTCGTCGTTTTGTCGAACGAACTTTGTTGTTATGTTCAAAACGGAGAATTCAGATTCTTTTTCGAAGCAACACGAATCTTGGATTCGGGAGGGGAAACATTCAGAGTTTATAAATCTAATCTACCCCCCACCCCCGTCTTACGAAGGAAATCCACCCTAACTGCGATTCAATAAACGATTTCTGTCTTTTAAATCCGCTAAATTATGTTTCCGGTTTAATTCCACTCGATAAAACCCGCGATATGGTAAAAGTTAACGATTCAACTTTTCGTATATAAGAATTCATAATTGGGAAGTTTAACGTTTCGATAGCGCGCTTTTTAATATCGGAAATATCTTAAGGTGTAACATTGTACTTTCATCGAGTTCATTTTTTTTGTACCGTTCGTCCGTTTAACGAGCGAAATATATATATATATATATATTTTCTTTTCAATCGTTAATTTCGATATTCTTTACGTGCGCCGTATACACCTATTTTATCACCCACCCGCTAGCGGTTTTCAGAATTGGGGTTTTCGCTAAATTCGATACAACGGTACTTTTGCGCTGATGGGGGAAAAAAGAAAATGGTCGCGTTTTTTCGCCATTTACGAAAACGATACTCGAATTTCGATATTAATCGTCGAAATAAAACCGAATACTTTCGTAGTAGTTCCCGCCCGTTTTTTTCTTTTCGTTAAATTTGATCCCTCGGAAGTTTCGTTTTTGCGACGAGATGAGAAAAAATGAAACGTACTACTTTAATATACCTATTTTGCGGTCTGCGAGGGGTCGGAAGGAATACGTAGGTTTCGTGTTTCTGTCTCCTCTGCCGCTGTTAAGCCAGACCGCGGTTTGACGCTCGCCATCTTCAGTAGCGCTGTGTTAGCAGCGCTTTGGATGTTTTCAGGGCATCCTCACTGCACTGGACAGTGCATGTGAAAGCGACAGTGGGCAGTTTGAGGATGGCGAAAAACATCCAAAGTGACCGACACAGCGCTACTGAAGATGGCGGCGAAACGCGGATCTAGCGAGACCGAACCGCATAGCGAGAGAGGAGACAGAAACATCACGAACCTACAGAAGCGTACTATTGTTAACTGTCCCCCCAACCACCCCAACTAGCACGAGCGCGGTAGAGCGATAATATTACGAACTGTCTCTGATGCGCTGATGGTCGCCGAGCTTCGCCTGCTTCTCCGTGTCCTCTTTCGCCGCCCTTATTATATCCATCGCGCCGTCCTTGTGCAGTTCGCCGGCGAGGTCACGGCCGAGCTTGTAGGCGGCGCGCAACTGGTCGTCGTTCATACCGCTGTTGCTAACGCCGCAGTACAGGTCGCCGCACTCGTCGCCACTGCAACGGATACAACATTGCACTGCCTATTGTACGCCACTTCTTTCGGAAAGTCAGAGAAACGGGGTTTTTTTCCCGCCGATCCAGTGTCGTTACGACGCTCGCTTCTCCAGCGCGACAAAAGATGCCACTTTTTCAGTGTCGCGCATACATTCAATAACGATGAATGACTTACCCGGGCATGATTTTGACTTCGGTGACGCCGGCCAATAGATTGTTGTTGCCGTTCTTCTTCGGCAAAGAAGTAGCCATCGACTGTCGAAGCGTGGTCGAACCGTCGAGAGACCAGACGGCTGCTGTCAATCTGTAATACAAAACTTATTTTTATTCTCATTTTATATATAAGTTAGATGAGCCAGAGTAATTGTAACAAAATATTGTCACACCCTTTTGCAATGATATATATTACGGGTACCCAAAAGTAATCGACATTTTGACTTTGGAATTCCTTGTATTTTGCCAGAAAAAGAAACTTTAATTATTAATCTACTATATATATTCACCGATATTATCAACGACAACTCTCCGCCGCCACTTTTCCGGCAAATTTTCCGGATTCCCCTCTCTCTTGAAGAACTCCTCAAGACCGAAATACATCTTATCAAATTGTCGATTACTTTTGGGTACACCTAATATATATATATATATATATATATATATATATATATTGTATAGTGCGTGCTATGAAGAAGCTATGTGGCCACTTTCAAAAAGAAAATAAAGAAAAAAACTGCGATTTATCTAAATATATGTAAAATTTTACGCGTGGAAATGAGGTGGGGAAAAATGAAAATTCTCTATTTTTTTAACAGAATTTTTTCTAAATTAATAAATAATTAATTTATATATACAAAAATTAACCGTCTTTCAGACCAAAAACTTTGCTCACACCACATATACCGGCCCTGTATATATACGCGTATAGTCTGGTGTTCAGATTCTAATCTAAAATAATGTCCAAACGAGGTATATTCTAAACAGTGGAAAAAGAAATTTGAAATCTGAAACCGGACCAAGTGTATCTCCCCAAATGGAGAATGTATATATTATGGGTATCCAAAAGTAATCGACATTTTGACTTTGGAATTCATTTTATTTTGCGGAAACCTAATTATTAATCTACAGTCACGATATTATGTGACAACTCTCCGCCGGGCAGTGAGGATCCTCAAGACCGAAATACATCAAATTGCTCAATTACCACACAGCGCTACTGAAGATGGACAATAAAGTCTAAGGACCAGCGAGTAAGAGGAGACAAAAACAGTCTCTCCTGTTGGTTTCGTACCTGGCGTCGCGCCGTCGTCCTCGTAGTCGGTGGCGACGGCTATCGGCGCCGAACAGCCGGCCTCCAGGCTGAAGAGGAGGCTGCGCTCGGCGAGTGTCGCGAGCACGGTGCGCGCGTCGCTGGCCGCGCTGAACACGCCGCAGTCCTCCACTCGGCACTCGACGGCCAGCGCGCCCTGACCGACGGCGTACAGCATCTCGTCCTCGTCCAATATCTGTCGGATACAGGGAAAATTTCATTTTCGAAAATACGACGAAATACGTTCAACGCGAAAACGCTTAAGAAGAAATATCGGTTGGCGGGAAATAATAATTGAACGAATTTCGAATACCTGTTTTGTGGTCTGCGAGGGGTTGGAATACCGTAGGTTCGTGATGTTTCTGTCTCCTCTCTCGCTGCGGTTTGGTCTTTTGCTAGACCGGGGGTTTTTCGGCCGCTCGCCGTCTTCAGTAGCGCTGTGTCACTGTCACCCACTGTTGGCGCTTTGGAGACGGCGAACAGCCGAAACCGGCGCCTAGCAAAAGACCGAACCGGCGAGAGGAGACAGGAACATCACGAAACTACAGTATTCCAACCCCTCGCAGACCACAAAACAGGTAGTAGTTTGTCGGGACCGTTCTATTATTGTAGGTTCGTGATGTTTCTGTCTCCTCTCTCGCTGCGGTTTGGTCTTTTGCTAGACCGGGGGTTTTTCGGCCGCTCGCCGTCTTCAGTAGCGCTGTGTCACTGTCACCCACTGTTGGCGCTTTGGAAACATCCGAACCTAATAAACGATCCCGACAAACTACGTATTCCATACATTATTTTTGTGTTTCGTAGAAATTTGTGATACGGTGTGAAGCTGCGTAACTCATGTCCACTGTATAGAGGCGGATTTGAACGCTGACCACTCGTAGAATTATTCCAAGGCGAGACTTGAAGCAGCGGTTCAGTTCGGAGACTAATTTCACTGTTCGGTACCTGCGATATCCTGTGCTCCCAGCCCATTCGGTGTACGCCGGCGACGGCGAGTATGATGCCGTCGAACAGGCCCTGGTCCAACTTCCTCAGCCTCGTCTGGAGATTGCCGCGGACGTCTTTCACGACGAGGCGGGGAAAATTCCTCCTCAGTTGGGCGGCCCTCCGCAGGGAACTCGTACCTGTAGTATTCGAAAGTCGAGTTAGAAAACATAACTGGTATTCTCGTGGAGAAACAAAAATATCACCCGTTGAATTTGTACAGTTCGGTCACGTGGAATCCCCACACCCGACTCAAAAGAACCGACTTAAACAGAAAATTTGGACTCTTAAAACGGACATCGAAATTGACCTTAAGCGACAAACTAACAATATACAAAGCGATACTGAAAACCGACACGGACATACGGAATTGAGCTACGGGGTTCCACCAGAAACATCCGCGACATCGCTCGCATCCGAATTCGATCGAAAGTCGCCGCACCGTCCATAATGCTCCCCGAAGTATGTTTCTAACGGACAATCCACAATGACCTCGACATCGACGGTCGCCAAAATCGGTTCGAAATTCCCTCCGCCTTTCTCCTCATCCCGATCCACTCCTGTCAGTCCCTCTCCTCTCTTACCCATCCATTATCCCCGCCAGGACGGCTTAAACGCCGCCGGCCCAGAATCGCGTAGAATCGCTTTCGAGCCATAAATTATTTCACGCATTGTGAAAAGTGCCGCCATCGGACTCGCTCTTTGTCGCAGCCATTCAAGCGAGAAACAAACACTCAACACATGTACATATAATTATGGTATAGTTGATTGTACGAATAAAGAAAA
This sequence comes from Lethocerus indicus, assembly GCA_019843655.1. Lineage (NCBI taxonomy): Eukaryota > Metazoa > Arthropoda > Insecta > Hemiptera > Belostomatidae > Lethocerus > Lethocerus indicus. The sequence continues at coordinate 38,129,692 of JACDQD010000002.1, forward strand.
AAAAGTATAGTTCGGTACGAAAAGCAGTTTCTTTTTTCTAAGTGAAATTTCTTTCGCATGGTATTCTTCTACCATTTTTCTCTTTTAATTCTTCTTGACATGTTTTCTTTTCATTCAATGTATTGGGTCGACGACTAAGTAATTGCGGAATTCGCCCGACAAGTGGCGTTATGCGTATTTTAAGTCGTCACACGACATCTTGTACCGGACAAGCCGTGAGACGGTTTCGAATGCGCGTATAAGATTCAATTCAGCTTCGCCATAATATCCCTTGTTGAAATGTGGCGATTCGAATCGATAACGGCCTTTATTCGGCCATCGTCGTCCTCCACACCGGACGTCCTCAGGAGCGCTCCTCGTCTTTCAACGAAAAAAAATCCCCCGACCGGAATTTCGCGAACCGCAGTACCGACACCGACGTCCTTTTAACGCTCCATCGCCGTACACCTTGGCAGAAATTAATAAAGCGAAATCTGACGGAAACGCTAGCTTCGGTTCACCGTGTCTTAGCTTTTTATACACACACAATTCGACCGGTCGATGTAATTTTGACACCGAATGTTTCGGAAAGGACCACAAATAACAACGTACCGAAGAATCTCTTATCGGTGTAAAGATGTTGTGACGTACTTAAAAATATGTACAACGCCACTCGTCGGTGAATTCCGCAATTACTTAGCCGCATATACTTGTAAGTATGATAGAAAAATAACTAATAACAGCGCCCCACAATCTTAAAGGCACTCAACATAAAATTGTAAACGCCGCATAGATTGGAACAAATTACACGAATTAACCGGTTAATTAGGATATAATTGACGGTTGTAAAGTCGGCTCGGTACGCCCTAACTGGAAGTAAGCCGGCGAGTAGAAACAATTAGATGAAAAATTGAAAATATGACGAGAAACAAAAGTGTTATTTATTAAAAACTACTGACCGAAGTAAATTCATCAGGCCTATTGTTATTTTAAGAATAACGACCAGTGATTCCGTAATTTTTCTACTCGGCGTTTAGAGGACACAAACTCGGCGCTGGATAATTCATACCTTTATTTCGAATCGGTTTCGACAGGTGTTCAAATATTAACAGGAAAATATTAAATATTTACAACGCCGGCGAATTCTGTTGTTTATATACAAACAACACTAAGGATGATTATTGTGTTTTTTTTTAGCGCAGAGGAAGAACAGATGCAACAAACGCATCCGGCATTCCGTTAATATTGTTAGGCGTACCCGAAAGTAATCGACAATTTGATAAGATGTATTTCGGTCTTGAGCAATTCCTCAAGAGGGGAATTGAAAATGTGCCCGAAAGTTGTCGATAAAGTTTCTTTTTTAGCGAAATAAAATGAATTTCGGAGTCGAAACGATGATTACTTTTGGGTATCCGTAATACGTTGAAGAAGCGACTCGAATGCTAGTTCTGACTACGACAAAGAGAATAGGCAAAAACTAGTGCCAAGAGCAATTAATAGTGATAATATTTTCAACACTAATTAACCCCCCAGGAACGAGATAATAGACAGTTAAAAAAAATTCAAAATGCCTAATGTTAAGTTAGTATTTTTGATAGTCGAGCGACACTCTCGAATCGTATAATTCGGAAATTCGCGATAATTTCGCACGATAAAACAATAACAATGTTCAGAACGTTACCTATTACGCTGTTATCGGGCAAAGTTTCCAACGTCAAGCCCCTGTGTTTTGAATGTAAAATCAGCACATCCCTCGGATCTTCACGCCTTTGAAATTGATAAAAGAAAAATTAATATAAATATATATATTTATATATAATAAATAAATTTGAGACGAAACCGTCCTATAAATTCTAGGCCAGTTTCAGTATATAATTGATGCCTTCGAACTGGCTTAATAACAAATAACCTTATTAAAATTTACAAAGGTTTGAAAAGTATGATAATTCTTTTGAACGAAATTATTCTTTATTTTTCAAAATAATCTCCATTCTTGGAGATACCGACGTTTGCATACGTGTTCGTTGACAATTTGCAAAATTGAAAACTTCAGTAAACGATTTTCGGTTCTATTGCTCCGTTGTACAGAGTTTTCAATTTTCCAATTTTCAGAATTTGTGACAATTTGAATTCACCTTCGTGTCCAGCCAATTTGACTCGTAAATATTATCGATATTAACGAAAAAATAAAAATATTGCAAATACAAATCAAAAGTTTAGTAGTAATTCGTGTTTATTTTTGCTCAGTTGTACACATTTGGCCAGTTTTCTCTTTTCCTCGGTGTCTGAGCTGTGACAATATGATTTTTGTAATTTCATTTCTTACCGAAATTCACGATAACGTCAAGATAATGTTTGTAAATTCATCCTTTTATCCAGACAATCCAATAATTCACCTTCTTCTCTAGAAACTGTGCCCTTTTTCGCCCCCCCCCCTGTATTCTTTATTAACCCTTTGCGCTCGAGCGGTGCCTGAGAGAGGCACCATTCGAATCGATGCGTTTATCTGTGTTCGACCTAAGGAATATCGCTCGAAAGGTCTACTCGGCCATTTGTAGATCATAATTACGCGGTGTCCAAACTAGCTATAAGGGTGCGTTATCCGAAATAAAGGACCGCTTATGCGATAAAATGTCTTATCTCAAAAATACTAGCGGTCGGAACTCCGGCTTTTCGACATCGGTTCGAACTCGACCTTCTTGTCGATCGCATCATTTCTTTCAAAGTTACCGAGAGCCCCCGATAAGTACGGAATACGACGAAGAAATTACTTCTAGCGAAGACGAGTTCGATATTTCGGCGGTAACGAACGTAATTACATCGCTGCGTAGACGGCTCGCCCGTAAGAATGAAGATGACGATGACGTTAGAGGAGTGAGAAGAGGAAAAATCCCGAATAATCGATAGTGAATCCGGAAGCCGAAGTGACTCTGTACAGAAGAGACCGAACCTTCGGAACGGACAGTGTCCACAGAATCCGAAGAAATCCCCCGGGAAGAATACCGTTTATATCCGGTGAAAGACAAGTAGGACCGCGGGTATTTCCACCGAATTTTTCAAATTATTTTTCACCGAGGAATTAGCTATTGAGATAGTGAAGGGAAACTAACAATAACGCCGCAAGGGGGAAAGTAGAAGGGAAGACGTTATCATCCGGTTCTATATATTGGCGATCGCTGTACGATATAACGGTTACAGTACGAGTTGCCGGTTCACGAGGGCAAAGGGTTAAATATCGTATTGATAAAGTGAAAAAAAACACAGTGAGTCGGCACCGAGATTTCAGGATATCAGGACAAAATATGCGCCAAAATGTCACTGAATTCCGTAGAGTTTTTTTCGTGTTTCCGTCTCTCCTCACTCGCCGGTTCGGTATTTCGCTAGACCGGTTTGGCCGTCTTCAGTAGCGCTGTGTTAGTCACAGAAACACAAAAACAGGTACGTTAAACTGTCTCTTTTAGACTGCACGAACGGTATTTAAAATATCGGTGGCGACTCACTCCAGTATCGCTCCAATCGCCAATCCTTCGGGCAGCGATGTCGGCAGGTCTTTGAGCGAGTGGACGGCGAAATCGACCTTTTTCGCGAGCAGAGCGTCCTCCAGTTCGCCGGTGAACAAACTCTTGCCGCCGATCTGCGGTAGCGGCCTGTCGAGAATCTGGTCTCCTTTCGTCGACATTGTGACTGAGAACAGAAAAAATTTAAATTGAAAATTTAGTCGGTTTCCGAGGGTTCGCGGTTAATGTCCGCCGTTCTCGAGATCTTCCGCGTCATCGATTCTGGTATACTGTAGGTCCGTGATGTTTCTGTCTCCTCTCTACGGTTTGGTCTTTTTGCTAGACCGGTTTTCGTTGTTTCCGCCCCCATCTTCAGTAGCGCTGTGTTACTGTCACTGTTAGCACTGCCCACTGTCACTTTCACATGTACCGTCTGGTTCTGGTATTACCCCGAATCCCGAGTTTCGGCAATTCCCCACCGTCAGTAGCTTTCTGTCGTCTGATCGAACAACGCCACATGATATTAGCACTTTGGATGTACTGTTTCACATGTACAGTACATGTGAAAGTGACAGTGGGGCAGTGAGGATGCCCCCTGAAAAACATCCAAAGTGCTAACAGTGACTGTAACACAGCGCTACTGAAGATGGCGAGCGGCCGAAACCGACATTTACATTTGTTAATAAAAAAAAAAAACAAACTGATTTTCAAACTCACCTATTTCAAAACTTTTCTTCCTATATATTTCTTTGAATGTTTCGATGACGCAATTTGTCTGAATTAATGCCAGCTACAAAAAAAAAAAAAATTTAAATTAGTGTCAGATATTTATGCAAATGTATGTATGTATGTATATCCGTGTTGTAGGATATATTGGGCAGATGAATAAACCATAATTAATTCGATTCACAGTGTGCATCACTTATTCAATTTACATATTAGTTATATTACATAATATTCTTTAAAAGTATATATATATATATATATATATATATATATATATATATATATATATACACAAACACACACACACGTACTGATTATTTTTTCAATTAGAATCCGTAACCAATGGAAGTTTATGTTAATTAAGTACAAACAACCAAATACAAATACAAATCGATCCAATTAAAGACATAGGAAATGAAAACACTTCCATGAAAACCAATTGCGATCGGTGATTCACCTGTAAATTATTTCCTTCATTCTGTACCGGAATGAATTGGGAAATCCGCTGGTATTTTACGTCGGAGTCCGTGACGTAACTCAAATTGTATTTTACCACAATATAATAGCACTATTGGAGCAAGTGTCGAATAGCTCGAGATTCTATTTTAATTACTGTACTAAACGAAAGGCGGTTTTATAAAGTTCCGTCCGGAAAAGGCTGAGGGTTAAAAAAAAAAATTGATAATAATTTCGGAATAAAGCGTAAAATAAAATGACAATTCCGATTCGATTCGCTTTCCGAATTATCGATTGCCGAAACCATCTTTATATTATCATTGTAATGTGCGACAGGGCGTTATACGTTATAATGAATTCCCCCGATTACGAGATAAATTGAATGATAATAATATCGAAGGTCCGGCTAACCAATTTTATGCCTAAATTATCGGAACGGCGATAAACAGTGATGAATATTCGCCGCGTCCTTGAGAAGTAGTAGAGCGGGAAGCCGGATTTTCATATCGAAATAGGTATTTTTAACGACGAATACCGTACAATACCCGTAAAAGCGTCAATAAAACGGACTGGTATTAGTAATAAACGAGAAAAACTATAGTACTACCGGTAGCAGTTGTAATACCGATATATAACAGTGATAGTACTCGATGAATTAGAAGAAAGTGTGAAAGTGGAACTCGAATTATCACCAACAGAGATTAAACGGTTCCGCTGGGAATTTAGTGATAACGAAATTACGCTTAAAACTGTCGTAGTAAACGATGAACTGTACAAATTAGTAAAGGTTTACCGGTTGACCAGATAAATTGAACCGGTCACTATTCTAATAGATAGCGTTTCTAATATAATAATTAACCAATAATTTCAGTCGTAAACAGTAAAATAGTAGCAGTAGAGTGTGTAATTGTAAGAGTAATACCAATAAAACAGTGATAGTACTTATAAAATGTAGTAAGCAATGATCCCTACAATATATATATATATATATATATATATATATATATATATATATATATACTGTGGAATATCATACATTCAGTTTTGACCACATCTTTTAGGTCTTCTGTAAGAAACTTTTGAACTGCTATTTCATTAAAAAATAAAATCTACACAATTGACAGCCTAGAGTTTCGCTGTTTTTACGGCTTTTGTCAAGCCGTAAAAAAATCTTTATAGATTTTATAAAACGAAATAATAATTCCAGCCGCCGGAATACAATTTTGACAAGGGTCAGAAGAGCTATTTATATATCTGAACCGGGGGGGGGAGTATGCATATCAGAGTCCGTTTCCTTGACCTTCGACACCGGAGGGGGTTCAAATTCACTCTACAGAAACGGTAAATTCGATTAAAAGAGACCGAATTATTTTATGCACAAAAATCGTTCGGCCGGCACTGTCGCAATATTCGGGATATGGCGTAACGTCCGGACAATAAATTCTCGCGCCGAGTAACTCGACGGGCCGGAAACCGTATGTTTTACAGCCTCCCGTATTGCGCCATTATCGTATAAACGGTCGTTTAAAAACATCATTTTCCAGCTCCACTAATATTGGGTTTTATAGAAAATATAATGCTAACATAATGAATTTTCATTGTCATTGTGTATAGAAATAGTTAATTAAAATTAAAAAAAAAAAAAAAAAATATAGTACTTCAGATATTTGAAATTTCATTTTCAGTCTCCATAAGAATAGTGTTATCTCAATCGTGTTATATCTGTTAATTGTTACTATACTGTACGAGTAAATGGATAGAATTTTCATTCATTATATCAAAATAATGAATGGATACATACAGACGGCGGTCCAAAAAAATGTATCCACCGTTTAAAAGTCCATAACTTGCAAACCAATTGACGGAGTTGTCTCATTTTTGGTAGTGTTATAGTTCCGGCAATCGCGCCATACAATACATTGACAGAGTCGCGCGGATAGTCAGTGTTCTGTCGTGTCAGTTCTGTACCCGTGTTGTACTCGAGTAAACGTGGCCGGCGCAACGCTTAGAATTGGATGAAAGGAAGTCAGTTTTGAAGTGGTGTTGTATTTCAAGTAGGAAAACATTAAAATGAGGTTCGACGTCAACGGCGAAATGAGTATCGAACAGAGCAGTCAGTAGTCGGGCGGCATCGTTTCTGTCTGCGGATATTAATTAACGGTGACAATTTCGAACACCTACACTGTGTGATGATATCTTTAAGTCGGACTTTAAGCTACACTTTCACCAAAAATTGGGACAATTCCTTTAATTAGTTTGCAAGTTATCGACTGTTAAACGGTGGATACATTTTTTTGGACCACCCTCCGTATACCTTCCCGCAGCTCCAAATAAATACAAACCTCGTTCAATTATAACCGAATAATAATTTTCTGGTCTGAGTTGGTCTTTTTAGAGGAATTCAATATAATAATAAAAAGGGTTTGAATTTCCAATGGGAGCCTCATTTAACCAGACAATTTTCTCGACGGTCTGAAATTTGATTTTAAATTCAAATCTACCGAAAGCAAAACGCTGAATTCATTCAGGCGAATAGAAGATAATCGGCCTGAAAAATCGGTCAGCGTTTTTAAAGTGGCGGACGTTAACATTAGTATTTAGCATTGAGTAGTCGCAGTACTTGTAAATTAGTTGTAGCGAGAAGCTGCGGAATTGAATGTACAAATATCGGTTTTAGATTGAAAGGTTTTCTAAAGGCGGACCTATTAACCCTTTGCAGTCGAAATTTCTTTTTTTTTAATTCATATTACGGGGCAACTCGTTACCGGACATATTAACGTTTGTCTATTTTATTATGGAATCGATAGATGTAAAGTATAATCGAAAAAAAAATCTAACGGCTCTTTTATATCGAAATTTGAGGTGAAATATTATCCACTTCCGAAACATCTATCCATTCATCACTTTCAGTCGAATCCGTCTTCTACATTTTCTCCTCTATCACTTTCGGATCCCTCGATATCACTTTCAATTCTCGGTACGTATCGTCGTATAACAGAGGAAATATATCGCTATCGTTAGAATCGGAATGTCTCGCTCAGTTCGATATTGTCTGCGTTAATTGACAGAGCGTCAATATTATTTACATTACGTTCGCTATAATACTTCGAATTCTAATTCATCGCTACTATTGTCGATTTTCACAAATTTTTCTTTTTATTCGCCGTAGATTTCGAAATAGAAAATGACGGATAAAATCGAATCCGATACACTCCACTCTGCCGAATAACAGGATTCGGCTAATTTGCATCCGCGAACGCGGAATGTCGCTCGGACCGCGATTGTCGCCGAAATGCGAAAAATATCCTATAAATAGTTTTTACGGATTTGTTTTTGTCGTTACGCGTTAGAGCCCTCGCGACTTCGAAGACAGATTTTAAATCCGGGTTCGGCTCCGGAAGAGGTTTAAATTTGCCGAATCTCGACTTCTCGACGTAGTCGCGCTAGCTGTCGCAGACCGGCAGGACCGACTCGGACGCCGTACTGTCGCGATATTCGCCATATCGGGGATATAAATATGAATTCGAAATATACAAAAAAAAAAAACGGACGGATAAACTCGAATCCGCCGAATAACAGGACTCGACTGGTTCAGGACTCGAATGTCGGTCAGACCCGAAATAAATCCGCTGTCATCGAGAGCGTAATAATCGCATCGTCTCCTCAGCGGAGCCTCGACTTTGAGGGCTGATTTTAAAGCAGCTCCGCTCCAGACGACCCGAGATTCGAGGAATTAGTTATTATTGGCCAGTAGAAGGAAGACGGTTCTATAGCGATGTAACAGGGGTTGAGTTGTTCGACGAGGGCAACGGTTAAATATCGTATTGATAAAGAAACACTGAGATGTCACACTAGTAGTCGTTAAACTGTCGGAAAAGAGCCTGGGTTAAAATCTATAAATCTACCGAATAGCTAACAATAACGAGCCGCAGGGGGGGAAAGTGGAATGGAAGACGTTATCATACCGTTCTGTACGGCGATCGCTGTACGATTTAAGCGGTTACAGTACTGAAAAGAGCCTCGAAGGGCGAAGGGTTAAAATCTATAAATCTACCGAATCGCTAACAATAATGCCGCAAGGGGAAAGTGGAAGGGGAAGACGTTATCACACCGTTCTGTAGGACGGCGATCGCTGTACGATCTCTAACGGTTACAGTACTGAAAAAGAGGCTCGAGGGCGAACGGTTGAAAATCTTTATCTACCCCAATCGGTTCGGAATAGTGTATTACATAACGGTTTTAGATTGGCCTAGAAAATTGCTAGTGGGGGGGGGTGAGAGGTTCTGTTCGGAGATTACTCCGGCGAGTGTATCGCCTCGAAATCGGGGTCTATTTTACCCCGGTTTCGACTATATTATTTTTTTTTACACCCAGATACGAATAACTGTAGCTCTTACTTCGCTCTGTCTGGAAGCGACTTTCAACAGGCCGCGGCCGTCCTCGCAGTTGGACTTTTTCAGCGACGATTTCGTCGGCAACGTCTCGTTGGCCGGAATCGGTTGTTGTTTTTTCACAGTTTTCGAGGCTGTTTTCATCGGCTGGACGTCGCCGTTCGTCAACGGGTGGCTATCCACTTTCAGCATGACGGATATAATGGAAATTTCACTGAAACTGCGGAAGGGAGACGAAAAACCGCCGCGGTAAAATAAAACCTCTAACCAACTGGACGCCGGAACAATTTAGAAAGTGACAACTCGGCCGGAGGAATTGGAAAAAAAAAAGGTTGAAACGAGGTCAAATCTTAGTGCAACTAACACTGAAGAATCGAGACTAACCGATCTCGAATCGGCGCTTATATAGACACGTGTTTTTTCCCCAGTGCTGCCAACCCGACCGTATATAATATTTTCGATTTTGTATAAAAAAATTTTTTTCGCCCGAAATAGACAATAAAAAAAAAAAATTTACGTATTGAAACGATTAAATTTTAAATTATACAATCCAACCTAGCTGTCGCTCGCAATTTCATAAAATTAATAAAAAAACAAATCGTACAACAGAAATTATTTACCGCCTATAGGACGGATAGAAGAAAAATTTTTTCTGTTATATCCCGGTATTCAATTATTGTTCGGGCGAAATACTCGTTTTACGACATTTTGAAGAATTGGAAATTTCGTCGAAAAACTTATTATATTGAATAATTTCTCCCCCCGACCGTCCACCACCGCCGCGTCGCCCAGTGTCCGCAGTCCGCAACGATCCGAATAAAAAAAACAATAAAAACAGCGAATTATTTCTATAAATATTTGTCCTGAACAAAAAAAAAAACCCCGTCAAATTTTCAATTAATTAAACCGACAGAGCTCTGAGCGATAATAAATACACATTGTCCGTCGATCTCGCACTTGCGCTCAGTGTACAAACAGTTTATCCGTCTTTAAAATTTACAAAAGGGAAAAACCACGTAATAATCGCTCATCCGCCCATCCGAAATAATAACAATATTATTGTGGCTCATTGAGATTTTGTTGCGGCAAAATATTCGCCCTATGAAATAAATGTTTGAATACACTCAACAATATTCAATTGAATAAAATTTCTTAATAAAAAATGTTAAAAATCAGAAAGTTATTCGATAATTTTAAAATTGTTGTTCGAAGACTTTAATTTGTATTCGGAATTTTCTCCGTCCAATGCCACCTTTATAACCTTCAACGTTTCCTTTCGTTCATTATGTACGACATTTTTTATTTCTGAAAATTTTGCATGTACGAATAATATACTCGTAATTACGAGTATTTTAACCGCGATTATAGTATTTATAATGCGAAATTGCTGAAAGTAATAAAAAAATTAAAAATTCCTGTAAACACATATGTCATACTGACCCCCATTCGGGGCCTACGGTACTTGATGGGTGAATAAGATAATTGGATAAAATCGCCGATATAAAAACGAAATTTCGCTCCTTTCGCCAGTTTTTTTTCTCCTATAAACCGGTTTATCCATAACTCAAGTATTTGCCGCATCACTTCCGACTATTCTTCAGAATCTAATCGAAAACCGCACGCCGGTAGTGCAAACCGCGTTTTCCCTCGGATTAGTCAATTCTTTATTTATACGACAAGTATTATTTTCCTCGTTATTCGTTGAAATGAATTTCATCGAATTAAACTTCAGAGGAATTTATACCGACCGGTCTGTACATTGGGCGTCCGTTCGTGGAGCGATTTGAGGATGGTTCGAAGGACTTTTTATATAATAATTTTATATTATAATAATTGTTTTATTAACAGTCCAAATTTACGTTCTAAGTCGAGTCTTCTGGGTTCCGCATATATAAATAACAATAAGAATAAAATTTGTTACAATTTTTTGTATATACCGATGCAAGTCAAAAGTGCCATCTTGATCGAGCGAAACAAATATTTTCATCGCAATTGTACTCATATAACTGGCATACAGTTTTGATTGTACAATGAATAAAGTAAAAAAAAAATTTATTTTCAAAGTGGCCCAAGTCCATTTATCTTCAAATCGAGATATTTAAGGGTTGGCGTTTCAATAAATTTAAAAATATACGTATACGATACTGATGAGCCACCAAGTCCATTCAACATAATTTATGATGCTTCAAATTGAAAAAAAAAATACAGAATTTATTTTACACATCTTCAAAACACTTCGCCAAACATAATTTACGCGATTCGAAACATTTCAAAACTATACAACGTACAAAATTACAAACATCGTCATACAAAGTTTCGTCGCCGAATAACAAAGATGAAAACCCCCGGAAGGAGGAAATTATCATTTGCGCAATTTAAATTGTGTTAATTTAAGTAGAAAAATGTTTAATTTACCATGTTTTATCCGTGATATTGTAGGGTTATTAATATTTGTAATTTTTTGGGCGAGCGGTTTTTTTTTTATGCCAGAAAAACATCCCCGTAATACAGAACGTAACGATGTAAAAGATGTAAAATTTTCGTTATCAACAATTGAATAAACGCCTATTATCCTTTTTCAGCTATTTTTTTTTTCTCCACTATTATATAAGACATTAGGGCCAATTATCGTAGAGGCCGATTTAAAAACTTCTCTCAGATAAGCCTTATCTGAGAAGATTTCAATATTGTTAAATCGTTTAAATTGGTTGTACACGCCGATAGCCGAAATTTATGACCGATTAAATAACATATTTTTAAATATATATATATATATATATATATATATATATATATATATATATATATATATATATATATATAAAAGAATACTGTACTAGTGCATACATTTTCCGATTATGCGATATTTTACGATAAATTGAGGTTATTGATTGAATTATAATTACAAAAATTAATGCCTCAATTATTACGCGTAATAAATAATAATAGAATATTGAAAGGGGAATATTCGCGCTCGATGTATACATTTTTCCGATTATGCCGTATTACGATCGGACAGTAATTGACCGTTGTCTTAATAATACGATAGTAGTAAAACTGAAACCGTAAATTAATTATTTATTTATTTTTATTATTTATAATTATTATGTATTTGGTGGATAAACAGTTGGCAACATCTGTCAAATGGAAACGTAAACTGTAAACACAATCGGACGTCGTAACCTTCCCAGCGGTTATCCGTGCAGAGTGTCCGTCGGGACGTCGGCTTTTCCAAATTTTCCATCCGTTTCACGCGCGTTTTTCCCCTAATTAATACAGTTTCCACGTCCGTATTCGGAAGTCCCGGTTTTATTTTCGCCATGCTGAGGAACAGGAAAAAGCCTTCGTTCTACGGCGTCGAATTGGTCAGGAACCTGGACACGTTCCCGAAACTGGTCTGCAACAGCGACGACTACGTCGAGAGGTCGAGGATAGGCGGTGCAGGTTCGGGGAAAAAAAAAAAATTTAACAGAAATCCTTAAAAGTCTCACGAATTTCGTAACAGAAGCTCATTTTCTAGGCCCCCGATCTAAAACACCATTATTCAGTACACTGTTCCGAACCGATTCGGTTGGTTTGGATTTCAAGAGTTCATTTCAAACCCCCCCCCCTCCCCCCAATATCCATTAATAAGTTTTCAGGTTCCAATACTCCGTTCGCTCGAATTGATTTCGCGATCTCGAAAGTACGACGAGCGGTACATTTTCGCTTGAGTTTGTAGGTTTTCGGTGAAAATGGTTGGTTTGGATTTCAAGAGTTCATTTCAAACCCCCCCATGCCCCAATATCCATTAATAAGTTTTCAGGTTCCAATACCAGCTCGAATTGATTTCGCGATCTCGCATTTTCGCTTGAGTTTGTAGGTTTTCGGTGAAAATGGTTGGTTTGGATTTCAAGAGTTCATTTCAAACCCCCCATGTCCCAATATCCATTAATAAGTTTTCAGGTTCCAATACTCCGTTCGCTCGAATTGATTTCGCGATCTCGAAAGTCACGACGAAGTACATTTTCGCTCGAGTTTGTAGGTTTTCGTGAAATGTTTTTCGCTTTTATATCGGCTCCCAGAACTGTCGTCGACGGTCGATGTAATTTTTGTATACCGAACCTTTCGGATCGGACCAAACAATAAGTTCATCTGCGCCAAAATGTCGACGTCAACTCCAAACGTCCAAAAACATCCAAACTGCGCTACTGAAGATGGCGAGCGGCCGAAACCACGGTCTAGCGAAAGACCGAACCGCAGCGAGAGAGGAGACAGAAACATCACGAACCTACAGTCTATTATTATTCATAAATTTTTCAAAATTCGGTTGACGTGAAATCCGTCGTCGACCCGAATAGTTTCCGACTTATTATTATATTTCCTGTCCGCCGTTTCAGTTTCGCTGGTCACGTACGTCGTCATCGTCTGGATCGTTATATCGGAGACCGGACTCTATTTCGACAGCTATCTCAGTTTCAAATTTACGCCCGACACCGACTACGACGCCAAATTGAAATTGAACCTCGACATGACGGTCGCCATGCCCTGTTTCAGTGAGTATCGTTCGATATTTTTTTTCCGTATTTTTTTTCAATATTCTAAACTCAATTATACCTCTCGAAGGGATACACGTTATGGCTAGACTTTAGGGTTTCGACGGTTTCCCCCGTCTTCAGCAGGTCGAGTATCTATAAATCGGCGGTAAGGTCTCGAGAAGAAGGTTTGTATCTATTATTAATTTAATATACCCGTTTTGCGGTCTGCGAGGGGTTGGAATATACTGTAGGTTCGTGACGTTTCTGTCTCCTCTCTCGCTGCGGTTTGGTCTTTCGCTAGACCGTGGTTTCGTAGCTAACTGTGACTCAGTGAGGAGGATAACACAAGCGCTACTGAAGATGGCGAGCGGCCGAAACCCTGGTCTAGCAAAAGACCAAACCGGCGAGAGAGGAGACAGAAACATCACTCTGTCTCCTCTCTCGCTGCGGTTTGGTCTTTTGCTAGACCGGTTTGTCGGCTGCTCGCCATCTTCAGTAGTCTACAGTACATGTGAAAGTGACAGTGGGCAGTGAGGAGGATGCCCAAAAAACATCCAAAGTGCTGACAGTGACTAACACAGCGCTACTGAAGATGGCGAGCGGCCGAAACCCCGGTCTAGCAAAAGACCAAACCGGCGAGAGGAGACAGAAACATCACTCTGTCTCTCTCTCGGTCTTTTGCTAGACGGGTTTGTCGGCTGCTCGCCATCTTCAGTAGTCTGAGTACATGTAAAGTGACAGTGGGCAGTGAGAGGATGCCCAAAAACATCAAACTGCTAACAGTGACTCTAACACAGCGCTACTGAAGATGGCGAGCGGCCGAAAAACCGGTCTAGCAAAAGACCAAACCGCAGCGAGAGAGGAGACAGAAACATCACTCTGTCTCCTCTCGCCGGTTTGGTCTTTTGCTAGAACGGTTTGTCGGCTGCTCGCCATCTTCAGTAGTCTACAGTACATGTGAAAGTGACAGTGGGCAGTGAGGAGGATGCCCAAAAAACATCCAAATTGCTAACAGTGACTAACACAGCGCTACTGAAGATGGCGAGTGGCCGAAAACCCGGTCTAGCAAAAGACCGAACCGCAGCGAGAGAGGAGACAGAAACATCACGAACCTACGATCTATTATTATTCATAAATTTTTCAAAACCGGAATCAGTATCGGCCGTCGTCCGCTGTTGCAGGTATAGGGGCCGACATCCTGGATTCGACCGGTCAGAACCTGCTCATGTTCGGCACGCTCGAGGAGGAGGACACGTGGTTCCGCCTCGGTCCCGAACAGGAGAGCCGGTTCAACGATATACGCCAGTTGAACTCCTATCTGAGGGAAGAGTTCCACGCGATACACGACCTCCTATGGAAATCGGGACACTCATTCCTCTACGCCGGAATGCCGAAGAGGTGAGGCGGTGGACAGTTTTTAAATTTTTTTAAACGTTTCGCGGCGGAGCCAAATCCAAGCGGACCGTAATACGAGATAACGCTCGCGAAAAAGAATTTCCCGGTCTGTCGACGTCGCGCCAGGAATTTTTATTAGCGCGTCCCGATTTGTCGCCTACACCGTTATCACGAAAGTGCGCCATTTCTAATAGAGATTTATACCCGTCTCTTGTCATTATTCGTGGATACACTTTCCGTTCGATACTTTTTTTTTTACTCGGAGAGCAAAAAATCGATACATTTCGGGCACTGTTCAATTTTTCCGCGCCATCAATCGTGAGCGCTTACCGCGTACAGTTTTCGCGGTATAATAAGCGTCGCTCTCTCTCTCTCTCTCTCTTACAATATGTTCGACAGTATTTTTTCGTAAAAGAAAAGTTGAAAGATTTCTAATATCGACGATTTATCGTCAATATTCGCTTTAATTCCTGGTGGATTTTCATCGAAATCCAAAAACTTTCGGAACCGAAATTTGTGCTCTGCAAAGAAATTCAGTGCCTGTAGGTGCTGAGAGTTAGCATCTATAGCTGAGCGCCTGTAGGCGCTGTTCGCTGAGAGTGAGCATCTATAGCTGAGCGCCTAGGCGCTATTCGCTGAGAGTGAGCATCTATAGCTGAGCGCCTGTAGGCGCTGTCCGCTGAGAGTGAGCATCTATAGCTGAGCACCTGTAGGCGCTGTCCGCTGAGAGTGAGCATCTATAGCTGAGCGCCTGTAGGCGCTGTCCGCTGAGAGTGAGCATCTATAGCTGAGCGCCTATAGGCGCTGTTCACAGAATGAGCATCTATAGCTGAGCGCCTATAGGCGCTGTTCGCTGAGAGTGAGCATCTATAGCTGAGCGCCTGTAGGCGCTGTTCGCTGAGAGTGAGCATCTATAGCTGAGCGCCTAAAGGGTTGAAAAATCATCTTTGCATCTTATCACTTTGTCTTGCATTGGGCGAGACCTGCTGGCCACATCGATACTCACATAACGAAATACTCTCTGTAGGTTCGTGATGTTTCTGTCTCCTCTCTCTCGCTGCCGGTTCGGTCTTTTGCTAGACCTGGGTTTCCGGCCGCTCGCCATCTTCAGTAGCGCTGCGTCACTGTCACTGTCAGCGCTTTGGATGTTTTTTGGGCATCCTCACTGCTGCACTGTCACTGTCACATGTACTGTAGTGTCTGTCAGTATGTCAGTCGTTTTATATATATGTGTTCTGTTATTGTTATTGGGGGGGTGTTATGTTTGTCTTCGGATTTTGTTAATCCGTTTTTCTAAGTGTGAGTCAGATTGTCGGAAGGGGATGGTGTGATCCTTTAAGAGGATTATAGAGAGAGATTTTGTAGGTTCATGATGTTTCTGTCTCCTCTCAGCGTCGGTTTGGTCTTTTGTTAGACGCGGTTTCGGCCGCTCGCCATCTTCAGTAGCGCTGTGTTACTGTCCCTGTTAGCAGTTTGGATGTTTTTGGGCATCCTCACTGCCACTGTCACTTTTACATGACAGTACACGTGAAACGGTACCGAAATAGTACATCCAAAGTGCTACTGAAGATGGGGCGAAGGAAAACCGGAGCAAAGACCGAACCAGCGAAGAGGAGACAGAAACATCACGAACCTACGGTATATTCCACAACCCCTCGCAGACCACAAAACAGGTATATCGAAATACTCCCTCTTCTTATACTGTGTTTCGTTGTCCGCAGGTCGTCGAATCCGAGGGAGCCGGCCGACGCTTGCCGCGTTTTCGGCTCGCTCGTCGTTAACAAAGTCGCCGGCAATTTGCACGTCACCGCCGGCAAATCGATGCCGATACCGCAGGGCCACGTACACATATCGGCATTCATCACCCAGTCGGGTTACAACTTCTCGCACCGTATACACCACCTGTCGTTCGGCGATCCGAGCGTCGGCATTATCCACCCGTTGGACGGCGACGAGAAGATCACTGAAGAGAGTCGGTGACGTTAAAATCCCCGTTTAGTTAAAAACGGGGGATCGGTTAATAGTTTTTTTTAAATTTTCCGTTTTATCTTTCGACTCCTGGCTGAGGAGATATCGAGAGGCGAGAGTTTCAAAAATGTCTCCGACAACGTAGAATTTCAGTTCTGTGTATACCTTCACTACATATCGTCTGTCGCATATTCGACTGTGTCGAAGCCTTTAAAAGAAATCTTTATTTTAACGCTGTAGGTTCGTGATGTTTCCGTCTCCTCTCTCTCTCTCGCGCCGCGGTTAGATCTTTTGCTGGGCGCCGGGGTTTCGGCAAAATAAGCGAAAACGGCGAGAGAGAGAGAGGAACGAAACATCGAACCTAATATTCTCAACCCTCGCAGACCACAAAACAGGTATATGAAACTTTATAAAAATTAAAATTAAGTTTGATATACCTGTTTATGTGGCTAGGTTTGATGTTTCTGTCTCCTCTCTCTTGTTTGGTCTTTGCTAGACCTGGTTTGAGCCGCTCGCCATCTTCAGTAGCGCTGTGTTACTGTCACTGTCAGCACTGTTTTTGGGGGCATCCTCACTGCCCACTGTGTTACTGTCACGTGTCACTTACACACCCCGCCCAACCACCACACCATCCCCTTCACGACAATCTGACTCGTCGTCACACTTTGAAAAACGGATTAACAAAAATCCGAAGACAAACATAACACCCCCCCAATAACAATAACAGAACACATATATATAAAGGACTGACATACTGACAGACACTACAGTACATGTAAGTGACAGTGCTGCAGTGAGGATGCCCAAAAACATCAAAGTGCACAGTGACAGTAACACAGCGCTACTGAAGATGGCGAGCAGCCAAAACCGGTCTAGCAAAAGACCAAACCGCGGCGAGAGAGGAGACAGAAACAACCTACGGTAAAGGACCCGCAGATAAGAAGCGCGAAGAATCTTATCAGCGCAAAGATGTCGTGAACGCACTTCCTAAGTGTTCGGGTTCAAACGCTCGGTTCGCTCTAATCGCTTTTCGCGTTTTCGAAACTACGAAAGCTTTGAAGAGTTTGTCGGTTTTCTCGCGGGTGAAAATGTTTTCTCGCGATCGTCCGGAATTGGAAACGAAAAAAAAAAAGGAAAAACGCATCGAAAAACCCGAACGAGTTAAATTCATATTCGAGCCCAAATCAATATACGAACGGAACAAAATTTTGTGAGTAAATCGGTGAGTGTCGAATCGTAAAATGAGACCCCGGCCGAGCACGGTGGATCGTGTAATTGTATTGTCGGTTTTCGATGTACGAAGTCGTAAATCGGACTCGTTTTACGAAGCGGCGACGTTCCAACGAGCGGTTGTAAAGAACGACTCTGTTCCAACGATTCCGGAGACGCCGCGTCGGACGTCGTGTTTAGCTTTTAAAAAAATCTCCGCGTTTTATTGTCGTCCGAAAACTGCACGATCGACTATTGTTACGTTGCAGATATGGCCCTGTACCAGTATTTCATCGAAGTCGTACCGACCGATGTCCGCACTTTCCTATCCAAGACTAAAACCTATCAGTATTCGGTGAAGGATCACATGCGTGTCATCGACCACGATAAAGGTGCGATTAAAATCGTTCTATAATTCGTTACGAAATTAATTCAGTCTGAAAACGAATAAGCGTTCGTTCTCCGTTCTTTCCCTATATTTCTCTTCGGTCTTATTCATTCGTTATGAAATTAATTCAGTCTGAAAACGAATAAGCGTTCGTTCTCCGTTCTTTCCCTATATTTCTCTTCGGTCTTATTCTTTGTTACATAATTAATTTAGTCTGAAAATAAATAAGGGTTCGTTCTCCGTTCTTACCCTATATTTCTCTTCGGTCTTATTCTTCGTTCAGTCTTAATTCGTTCTCCGTTCTTACCCTATATTTTCTTCGGTCTTATTCTTCGAAATTAATTCAGTCTGAAAACGAATAAGGGTTCGTTCTCCGTTCTTACCCTATATTTCTCTTCGGTCTTATTCTTCGTTACATAATTAATTCAGTCTGAAAACGAATAAGCGTTCGTTCTCCGTTCTTTCCCTATATTTCTCTTCGGTCTTATTCTTCGTTACATAATTAATTCAGTCTGAAAACGAATAAGCGTTCGTTCTCCGTTCTTACCCTATATTTCTCTTCGGTCTTATTCATTCGTTACGAAATTAATTCAGTCTGAAAACGAATAAGCGTCCGTTCTCCGTTCTTTCCCCAATATTTCTCTTCGGTCTTTATAAAAATTAATTCAGTTCGAGAAATAAATATTTCGTTTTCATTTCTTTCTTATATTTTCCGAAATATGCATGGAAGAACGAATGTTTATTTCGGTTTCTTGCGCAATAGTTTAACATACCGTCGGTTTGCGGTCTTCGCGGACTCGGTTTCGCTCGGTCTTCAGTAGCGCGGCGCTTAACGCAGCGCTACTGAAGACGGCGAGAGGAGACCGCCAACCCTACGGTATATATATATATATATATATATATATATATAAAATTATTCGGCGACGAATAAATATTCGTCTCCGGTTTCTTACCAATTTATCGATCCAAATTTTTACCGCAGGCTCTCACGGCGTACCGGAATATTCTTCAAGTACGACACCAGCGCGCTCAAAGTTGTCGACGCAGTCGCCGAACCGCTTCTATTTTCCTCGTCAGGAATTTATTTTCTTTCGTCCGGTATATTCGTCAGTAAACTATTTATATATAAATAAGCGAGGATTTATTTCGTAAATCGATATTTTTTTTGCGCACTTTGTCGGTGGGTCGTACAGTGGGAATTTATTTTCTTATCTATTTATTTATTTCGATACCTTCGAATGACCTCAACCAGCCCATCGATTTTGTCGCAGACATTTATAAAAAAAAAAAATTTTTTTTTGTTCAAAGACGTTTAAATATGTCGGACTTTCGAGCTTTCGAATGGATGATTTCGCTCGAATATTCGGTAAGAATAAGAAGAGAGTGCGAAAGGAATTAGAGAAATGAAAAACGGACGGATTTTAAATGTCTATTGTAAATGTCACAAAAATATATAAATAAGCGAGGATTTATTTCGTAAATCGATATTTTTTTTGTGCACTTTGTCGGTGGGTCGTACAGTGGGAATTTATTTTCTTATCTATTTATTTATTTCGATACCTTCGAATGACCTCAACCAGCCCATCGGTTTTGTCGCAGACATTTATTAAAAAAAATTTTTTTTTGTTCAAAGACGTTTAAAAATGTGTCGTACAAGAGCTTTCGAATGGATGATTTCGCATCGAATATTCAGTAAGAATAAGAAGAGAGTGCGAAAGGAATTAGAGAAATGAAAAACGGACGGATTTTAGCGCGCCTATTGTAAATGTCACAAAAATATATAAATAAGCGAGGATTTATTTCGTAAATCGATATTTTGTTGCGCACTTTCTTGGGGGTCGTACAGTAAGAATTTATTTTCTTATTTATTTATTTATTTCCGTACCTTCGAATGACCTCAACCGCCCATCGATTTTGTCGCAGACATTTATAAAAAAAAAAAATTTTTTTTTATAAAACGACTTATATTTTCCAGGTCTGTTGAGAGACGTTCTTCAGAGCCTTTCCAAGAGGATTTATCCGCCGTCCACCAAACAGGAGGAGAAAAAAGTGTTGATCAGTTCGGTGAGCGTTGTCGAAGAATCTAAAATACAGCCGCTCTGAAGTGTTAACGTAAATTTTCAAATTTCTGTATATATATATATATATAACTGTTACGTATAAATAAATAAGCCCAAACCTATTTCGTCGATTTACGATGTGGCCAGCAGCGATCCGGCTGAAATGAACCGCGGAATGGATTCCGAAAGATGCCCGATATTGCGGAATTGACACCGACAACCGGCGTTGTACATATTTTTAATGTACGTCGCCAGATGCGGCTTCTCCGCAACGTCCCAGTGTCGAATTGCGGCGATTGCGAATCACGATAACGGCCTTTATTCGGAATAATCGTCGAACTCCGGATGTCCACCGCTCCGGAAATATCCACCCGACCGGAATTTCGCGAACCGTCACCGACACCTTTACGAAAATAAAAAAGCGAAATGCGACCGAAACGCTCGCTTCGGTTCACCGTCTTTTAGCTCTTTATACAAACACACAATATTCGCGACCGGTCGATATAATTTTGATACCGAATGTTTCGCAGAAAGGATTCACAAATCGAAGAATTTCTTATCCGTGCAAAGATGTTGCGACGTACTTGAAAAATATATGTACAACGCCACTTTTCGGTGTGAATTCGGCAATATTTTTTATTTATCGTACGTATGTAAATTTATCGATTTCATTCGCGACGACGAATAGACTGATGATAGATGAGTTCGAACCCAATATGCAATATTATGGCCCAGCTGCACTTTAAACGATATTAAAAAAAAAATTCAGAAAAAAATTGATAACAGACATTTTTTTTCGATATAATAAAAATAAAAACTCTTCGGACGATATTTCAGCGGAACGTCCGACGACTAGAGTGTTTTTGTCGGACTCGATTTCGAAAGCGTTTTATAAATATTTTAATTATCGGACAAAAGTAAATTGACATTATTGTATACGCATGTACGGGGAATGTAACGCAAAATAGCCGAGTAATTCATCCTGTATTAAATGAATAAAAAAAATGACTCGGCTTAAGCAGCCGGGTCTCGTAAAATATGACTAATATTGCAGTTTCTTTCGTATATTTGAATTTCCACAGTCCAGTTCCGTTCCCAATTTTTTTTTTACTATCTTTTGGGATACACTGCGAATGTATAATGTAAATATCATGAAATTATACGGCCCGTATATACAGATATGTGAAGTCAATCGGAGAAGCTCTACTCGGATTAAGATTGAGTGAGACTCTACTTTGGGCATTTCAACGAAGTAATTCCCGAAGTATTGTCCCGAATTATTATTTAATTGAAATTAATTTTTATTTTTAAGTTTTTAATTTGTCCCCTCCCCCCACCCACGGGGGCGGCGACTTGATTTTGAATAGGCGAAGCGGGAATTTCGAACAGCCGAAATCAATCGTCGGTAGATGGATTGTTTAAAAATAACGTCCTAATGTAAAAAAAAAATAAATAAATAATGTTTGAATAAATGAGAAAATAATTCGTTTCGAAATATGTTTGCCCCTCCCCCCCCCGACTTCGATTACCAAAATGTCGAGTGGAATTTTGCCAAAAATCAAATTGTTCGACGGAGTTGGCGAATCCATTAACCGTATTAATAGAAATAGAAAATAATCAATAATAATCCGAATATTATTTGAGTATATTAAATAAAATACAAGTTGTATATTTTTTTTTTTATTGGCGGCGTCTGTTGGCAACAGTGGGCCGATCGTTGAACATATGTTCGGCCATTTTGAACACTTCGCCTGTTATCTCCTAACTCTATTCTGGTCGGGTTCTTGTCTTTGTTTTCCGTTCGAGAACCGAAATAAAAGGCGTTTTTCTGTTTAAATTTGAACAAACATTTCGGCCCGTTTATTTTCCGGCGCAGTAGAAAGTGCAGTTGGAAAAAAAAAAAACCAGCTTCAACGATGGCCACTGTTGGCGTCTGCTGAGGGTAAATTTATAACGGACAATATTTGCTATTTTTTCTTTTTTTCAGCTTCTATACGATTCAATATCGAATTCAGGACCTTGAATTGAGTTCCAGAAATGTGTTAACCGAAAATATTCAATGCTGTTCCTTTTCCTGATAGAAAATAATTCAGATTCAGTGTCGTATGCCGCACTATTATTGATCTATTTAAATAGGCGGAACCGGAGATTGAGTTGGATAATTCCCAGTTTATCCGATTTAAACCTTTCGCTTGAGCAACACGTTTCGAGATTATGCGATTCAAGTATTTTTTAATAGTCGCGTTTTTAGTCGTGTCGAACCGGCGCAATTTTGACCAGTTTTGACGATTTCGCCCTCTTATAAAAAAAAAATTGCCCGATAAATTATATTTATTGTCAGTATAAATAAATAATATAAAAAAAAAAATAATAAACTCGCAGTACGACTCTCTCTATAAGACGGGTAGAAATATTTCAATTTATAATACGTTTCGATTCATCCGTCTCCGAAATACGTCTGATTTTCTCAACGTAATTATTCGGGCTCGGACACGATCTTTGCCGTAAAACCGGCAATAATAATAATAATGGTAATAACCGGCGTGAAAAATCGTGCGTGTGGAGAGAGCGATAAACGTAAATAATGACGCGACGAAAAAACTAGCCGTAACGGGCCGAAAATTAATTTAAAACGAGGCGAAAATAGTCGCTTTGAGCTTATGGGGGTCACGTTACTATAAATATATATATATATATATATATACGTGTAGAGCATCGAAAGGGTTAACTGATATTATAGTTATTTTTTTTACACGGAAATTGAAACGATTTGTTGACTCGTCCGTTGCCGAAACTGCTTTTTTTTTCCACCGCACGGCCCCGACGCGACACATACTTTACGCGTTATTTATGCTTGACGGTTATTTTCTGCGACAATTTACGAAGGCGCGTTCGAAAATGTGTCGAGTATCGAACGAAAATTGTCGTGTACCGAAAGTGTAAAAAGAGTGTTAATTCGGTCCAATGTCGATTCAAGAGTCTTTATTTGACGGTCGTTTTAAGTCGATTTTGGCGGCTTGAAATCGTGAAAAATTGTTACGCCTAGCTGATATAGGCGAAGCTACGGGGAAGGTATACGGAGGGCGGTCCCGAAAAAATGTATCCACCGTTCAACAGTCCATAACTCGCAAACTAATTAAAGGAGTTGTCTCATTTTTGGTGAAAGTGTAGCTTAAAGTCCAACTTAAAGATATCATCAGACTGTAGGTGTTCAGGAAATGGTCCAGCATTATTAACATCCACACAGACGGAGAAACGATGCAGCCCAACTGCACCACCCGACTACTGACTGCACAACGTGTTCAGTCGGGATATTTGCATAGTGAATATGTACGATGGATTATCGAAGTTCATCCAATGTCCGTGGCTTTTGTCGATAAACGATGTCCTTTGGATACTCTACAGCAGGTCTACGGCCTCTATCCATCTTCCTGGTAGATTTTCGTCGAGATAAGCCCGTACAACGGTTGTATGGCGCGATTGCCAACTACAAACTATAACAGTACTAAAAATGAGACAGTTACGTCGATTAGTTTGCAAGTTATGGACTGTTGAACGGTGGATACATTTTTTCGGACCGCCCTCTGTATATTCGTATCTTACGGAGGATTATTTTTGTCGGCAGGTCCGAATAAACGGTGGCGATGTTCCGCAGCCGAAATCGCTGCCGGGATGAGCGTTCGGGCGGCTCATGTAAGGTGCTGTCGGCGGCGGCGGCGCGGTTGCGCTGCCAGGGCTCCAGCAGGCGGCGACGGCGTTCGGTTCGCCCGCGCCGGCGCTAATAAGTGCCGCCGCATTCATGGGTCTGCCAACCGCCAATCGACAACTACGACTACTGCATCAAGCATATACCGAGGACAAGAACGCCTTTCAAACCGGTATGCGGTTACACGCGACGCCAACAACAAACGCCGTCTACAGCCGAGGGAGACAAGAAGGACATTGGGTCGGTGCCAATAAACTGTATATTAGGTGTACCGAAATGTAATCGACAATTTGATAAGACGTATTTTGTGTTCTCGAGGAGTTCTTCACAAGATAAATTTGCCGGAAAAATGGCGGCGGAGAGTTGTCGCTGATAATATCGGTGAATATATAGTAGATTAATAATTAAAGTTTCATTTTTAGCAAAATAAAATGAATTCCAAAGTCAAAATGTCGATCACTTTTGGGTACCCCTAATATATACGTTCTCAATTTAGGGAGAGATACACTTGGTCCGGTTTCAGATTTCAAATTTCTTTTTCCACTGTTTAGAATATACTTCGTTTGGACATTATTTTAGATTAGATTCTGAACACCAGAATATACGCGTATATATACAGGGCCGGTATATGTGGCGTGAGCGAAGTTTTTGGCCTGAAAGATGGTTCATTTTCGTATATATAAATTAATTATTTATTAATTTAGAAAAAATTCTGTTAAAAAAATAGAGAATTTTCATTTTTCCCCGCCTAATTTCCAAGCATAAAATTTTACATATATGTAGATAAATCGCAGCTTTTTTTTTTTTTGAAAGTGGCCGCAGCTAGCAACGCACTATACAAATACCACACGCCAGACTGTATATATATATATATATATATATATATATATATATATATATATATATATATAAATATGTACCCAAAGTAATCGACAATTTGATAAGATGTATTTCGGTCTTGAGGAGTTCTTCAAGAGAGAGGGGAATCCGGAAAATTTGCCGGAAAAGTGGCGGCGGAGAGTTGTCGTTGATAATATCGGTGAATATATATAGTAGATTAATAGTTTAAAGTTTCTTTTTTTTTGGCAAAATAAAATGAATTCCAACAGTCAAAATGTCGATCACTTTTGGCTACCCCTAATATGTACATAGATATAGACGTTTAAATAGTTGTAACTATGTAACGATTACAGTTAGTACCTGGACGAAAATACCGATATACTACCGGTCGAACATAGTCCTCAGTCGTAAGAGAATATTATAAGTGTATTCGATCTCCATTTTTTATCCATTAACTTTTACACTTATAACTAAATACACTGTCACAAAGCATTTACAGATACGTGAAAAATGATGAAATATTATTGGGATTGATAGTATTATTACGGGGGTACCCGAAAGTAATCGACATTTCGACTTCGGGAATTAATTTTATTTCGCCAGAAAAAGAAACTTTAATTATTAATCTACTATATATATATATATTGACCGATATTATCGCGACAACTCTCCTCCGGCCATTTTTCCGGCAAATTTTCGATTCCCCTCTCTCTTGAGGAACTCCTCAAGACCAAAAAATACATCTTATCAAATTGTTGGATTACTTTTGGGTACACCTAATATGTATGAATGCTTTTCAGCAGCTTGCTCAACGCTGTTCGGTTGGGATAAATTGAATATTATTTTTTGGACGCTTAACAAAATTACATTTTATTCGTACGTCGAGGCGAGTTGAACTATAGAACTGAGAGTTAAAAGAAAATATTTAAAAACTATTATTTTTTTTCAATCAAAAATCAGTGTACAAAGTGTTTCATAATTTTCCATGTAAATGTAAACGACTTCGACCGTGTATCTAGTTAAAATCTGACCGTAAAAAGAAAACGAATGGTCACAGTTCGTATGAAGAGGACACTGACTACTGTACGTACTATAGATAAGTTCAAAGTTCGGGGATTTTTCCTGTGTATATTTATAATTGATAAAAAGGTATAATTCGGAAGGAAAGAAACGAAGGCGGTCGCTAGCGCATCATATATAACGGCCGAGCGTTGTCGCATGTAGGTATTGTCGCGATGCACTTGTGGAAGACGAGGTGAAGAGGCAGAAATCGACGGCGAAATTGGTGCCGCCGGTGTCGACTGAGGCGCTGTTGGCGACGCTGTCGCACTACGTCAGGCCGATAAAGACAGCCAAGAACAGCCTGACGGGAGGCGGAGGCGGAGCAGGCGGAGGCGGAGCAGGAGGTGGAGGAGGAGGCGGTTCGGGAGGGGTCGTCGCAGCAGGCGGCGTCGCGGTACTCGACGTCGGCTCCGAACACGCGATGGCCAACGCACCGACCAGGGCCATCAACCCTTTCGGTAATCAAATTTTCTGTCCTACATTGATCGGTTAAATCGTAATTCAACCCCTTTCTATCGACAATTTTTTAAACCTCCTCCTCGGGGGGGGGTACAGATTCGCAGAACGGAATTTATTCGTACATAAGTTCTAGTCTAGACGGTATATGGAACAGAGACCGTTCTTCGGGTGACAGTTAAGTAATTGCGGATTTCACCGACAAATGGCGTTGTACATATTTTTAAGTACGTCGCAAAATCTTCGTGCACAGATAAGCCGTAGATGGTTTCGAATGCAGGTATAAGATACATTCGGCTTCTCTACAATGTCCCTTATCGAACTATGGCGAATCAATAATGGCCTTTAGCCCGAATTTCCTTCAACGTTATTAATCGATACCAATAGTAAAATTTCGGATTAATAACGCATTTTTATGAGCGACTAGAAATTATTTTATAGGAATAAAATCTCTTTTTAATATACCTGTTTTGTGGTCTGCGAAAGTGGTTGGAATATACGTAGGCTCGGATGTCTCCTCTCTCAGCCGGTTCGGTCTTTGCTAGACCCGTTTCGCCGCCGCCCCATCTTCAGTAGCACTTTGATGTACTATTTCGTACTGCTTCACGGTACTGTCATGAAAGTGACAGTGGGCAGTGAGGATGCCCCCGAAAACATCCAAACTGCTAACAGTGACTAACACAGCTACTGAAGATGGCGAAGCGCCGAAACCGAGGTCTAGCAAAAGACCGAACCGGCGAGAGGAGACAGAAACATCGACTAACCTACAAAATCTCTCTCTCCTATAATCCTCTTTAAAGGATCACACCATCCCTTCCGACAATCTGACTCACACTTTAGAAAACGGATTAACAAAAACCCAAGACAAAACATAACACCCCCAATAACAATAACAGAACACATATATATAAACGACTGACATACTGACTGACATTACAGTACATGTGAAAGTGACAGTGGGCAGTGAGGATGCCCAAAAACATCCAAAGTGCTGACACAGCGCTTACTGAAGATGGTGAGCGAAGGCCGAAAAACCGGGTCTAGCAAAAGACCATACCGCAGCGTGAGAGGAGACAGAAACATGACGAACCCTACGGTATTTTATTATTATTCTTATAAATAAAAAGAGTGTGTTCGCAGTGGAAGCGGACGTCGGGAATGTCGCTCTGTCGAGGACCGACCTGTTGGAGTGCGCCAGCGAGTCCGAGAGCGACGTCGAGCCCTCCAACCTGGAGACGGTGTGGTCGGCGGCCAACGAGGACACGTCGGACGCCGAGAGCGTCGACAGCCAAGTCGACGACCCGCTCAGGTCGGTTTTAGCCGCGCATCATCATCAGTCGTCCGACAATTACAAATTGATTGAGTTCATTTCGTCGATCCTGTAACGGAATTGGAGAGGGAATAATTCCTAAATAGACCTCGAGCCTTAAAAACTATTCAGTGCACTTAAATCGTGGTCGATTAAACGAAACGATGTATACCATACCGTACATTTGATACAGATTCTCTGAACCATTTTTCGGGCGGGTAAAAATCGGCCTTTGCTAGACGGTCGACTGGCATCTTCACGTATGAGGAAACGGCTTTAAAAAATTAACTAACCAACATTGTGACAGCGGCTGAAATAATAGTGAGCTACACGACCAGTACAAATACGAGGCTACAAAAACCGTAGATTGAATATACTTATTTCGCAGAAATCTGAAATTTCGCGATACTTTTTAAAAGATCTCGTATATACTATAATATATATCTATACAACAGGATTATCAGGAAGGCAATAACAATTAAAAATAAATATAAGGGTTATGGTTGTGCGGGGGTAAAGCTGCTGGCTATTGTACAATAGGAAATATTTATATATACTTAAATACCTAATAGATTAGTGCTGGTTTTTGGTCTGTGAGCGGTTAAATTTGAAAACTGTGAAAAGATTTACAAAGCAAAATGTTTCTGTTCTCTACGCCGTTCGGTATTTAACCGGTTTTCGCCGCCATTTTGCAGCATTTTTGGTCATTTTGTGCCTGGCTGTCGCAGTAGAAGTGACAAAAGTGACAAAATTTGTAAAATTCACCCACAACTTTCGGATCGTAACGCCCCGGATCGCTATTTATATTTTCTTTAAACAATCCTGGAGTTAGCTCCAGCCGAACGGTTTTGCCCTTCCATTCCGTGTCTATAGCCCGCTTCCGCCCCATTCGAACTCTTCTTAACCGCTCTTGATCTCACCGAAGTTATTATTATTTTTTAGACTAGTTCAAACATACCCGTTTTGTGGTTCGCGAGGGTCGAATACCGCGAACCGCTAGATCTTCAGTAGCGACAGTGTTAGTCACTTTTCACACACTTCTTCTTTGTGTAAATTTGGGATTTTTGTTAATGGGCTTAAGTCTGGTGAAAGAATTGTGGAATAAATCAATAATAAATGAAATAATCCCACAACTACTCGAACAAAATCCCCCCAAAAAACCGCATCCAAAGTGTCAAAGTGACTGCTTACCGAAGATGGCGAGCGGGGCCGAAACCGGTCTGGCGAATGGCGAACCGGGCAGAGAGGAGACGAAACGCACGAAATCTACGATATACCGACCAGTCGCAGACCGCGGCGAGAGGCCGATTCGAAACTATAAGTCGTATTTTTTTTCCGATTTCAGGCACGCCGGAGTGTTCACCGCCGACGAGGTGGTCAGGATCACCGGCGACAAACTGTTCCGACTTCAGAAACTCTACAGGCACCAGTTCGAGCGGTTGGCGCACGTCCTCAGGGAGAAGCGAAGGACGTACCTGCACGCCCTCAAGAAGGAGAAGGAGACACTCTGTAAGTCGAACGTCGGCGTTAATCAACCGCCAATTTATTGTATCTGCACTATCGTTGTAATTGCAAACGGCTTCAATTTTAATATACCTGTTTTGCGGTCTGCGAGGGGTTGGAATATACCGTAGGTTCTTTGGTGTTTCTCTCTCCTCTCTCGCTGCCGGTTTGGTCTTTCGCTCGAAAGTTTCAGTCAATGTAGTCAGCGAGTTTCAACTACTCCGAGTTTCGCTCAGAACCGGGTAAACGGCCTTTTTATCTTTAACGGATCGGACACTTTCAATTTGAAAAAAAAAATTTTAAAAATCGTTAAATCAAAAGTCTCCTTCGTTCGAGAAGTATTTCACTTTTTTCCGACATCTTTTGCACGTCCACCGAATATCGATATCGCCGGACGGCCCGAAGCGCCATTCGACAGCCGATTTCGCCCTTTTTTTTTTTTATTTCAATTTATTGTTATACGATATTTTAAAATTGAAATTTCAGCGACGATCTACCACCAGAGCCAGACGCCAGTGAAGGAGCAGAGGCTCTACTAAAAGTTGAAGGCGTTGAACCGTACCAGAAGAGGTCGAATTCAGAAACGGTGGCGACTACGCCAGCATCGAAACGCGCCAGGGTAATGCATGCGATTCACGGAGCCCACTTCCGTTATTCTTTTTTATCCGTAAAATTTAGTCGAAACTGTCGAAATAAGTCGATTGTGGATTAATTCGCTCAAATAAAGTATTCTCTGATCCTTTTTCGACGTAATCGGAAATTTCCAAAATCCGAGATTACAAATCGACTTGATAAAAATCGAGTGCACCGGCGCTGTATTTTATGCGCCGCTATAATTTTTCACACCCGAATATATAACGCGCGAATTGAAAATAACAACGCGAAAGCTTAAGAAAAAAAATTTTCAGGATTTTAAGCCATAACGCTTATTTATTCGAGAATAAAGTATCTTCAGAATTACTATTATAATTATCAGTTTCTTATGAGAACCGCTTTCCGACAAATTTCCGATATTCATATTCGGATTCTGAATCGCTCATTTTTCTATATATATATATATATTTTACTAAAATCCAATATATATATATAATAATTCGAAAAGAAAGATAAAAAAGTCGATGTACTTGTAGCATTGCAATATTCGGCTCTTTTCTGCGATGTTTCGGTTAATTTTGTATTTTTTAAAATTTGTCTTGCCAAGACAATGTTCTAAAGTGTTTTTTACATAAAAAAATTTTTCTAAAGGGTTAATCCCGCTACACTGCGCCGATCTCTTACACTCGTAAGTCGTATTGATTACGGATTTTTTAATTGAACGTTTTCCACCCCCTAAAACAGATCTATTTATCGTTTTTTTTTTATAGGAAAGCGGCGCGACTAACTACCGACCGAGCGTCACAACGCCAGTGCACTTTCACCGAGGGCGCGCCAGATGTTCGAGAATCACTTTGCCGCTAACGAAATTCTGTTTCAAACACATACCTGACGTGAAGTGATTATCAGTCGATAGTTTTTCTTTCTTTTTTTTTTTTTATATGTATATAGAATAATTATTATATTTTAACACTTTGCCTTCGCAAGTCCATTGCCGGAAGCGCCGAAGGATTCCTTTGTCGACGCTATCGGAAGATTATAAAATCGTCAAATTTTACTAATCCGATGAGATTTACAAGTTATAGTCGCAGAAACTGATCTATTTCAGAGATTTTGTGTGTTTCTGTCCGCTGTCTCGCCGGTTTCCTTTCGCCAGACCGCACAGTAATAAAAGTGACACAGTGGGCAGTGAGTAAAAGACATCCGGCGGCCAACGGTGATTCGCTACTGAAGACGGCCGGCGGTCAAAACCGGGTCTAGCGGAAGACGAAACCGCGAGACTGGAGACAGAAATACAGAAAATTTTACGGTATATTGTTCGCTCGCGGTTCGCCGCCGTGTATTATACCGAATAGGTAAATTTTTTTTTTTTTTTTTTTTAATTCGCAGGATCCAAACCAGTCTATATTCCGGGCGTGCGGCTGCGAAAAAGCCGATTCGACCGTCTGCCAAGAGGCGATCATCAACAGCCTCTGTTCGAGCGAAACCTGCGTCCTTCACGTCAAACTTCCGCTCCTGCCTCATCTCAACCTGCCCGTCAGTAACCTACCGCATTAGTATTAAATGAATTACGCCGACATCTTTTGCACGGATGAGCCGTAGATGGTTCCGAATGCGCGTATAAGATACATTCGGCTTCTCCGCAATGTCCCAGTGTTGAACTGTGGCGATCCGGATCGATATCCGGTCTTTATTCGTCATCGCCGATCGCCTTTAACGAAAAATTTCCACCGACCGAATTTCGCTGAACCACGGTAACCGCATAACGTAGAACGGCTGCATCGGTAACTTTTTATGAGCCGAACGCCGCTTCAGTTCACCGTGTCGAACCGTCGATGTAATTTTAATACCGAATGTTTCACTGAAAAAACTGAATAATAACGTATCGAAGACTCTTATCCGTGCGATGATGTTGCGACGCGTTTAAAAATATGTACGACGCCACTTATCGGTGAATTCCGCAATTACTTAGTCGTATAAACCAATACAATGCAATAACAGTTAACTGAAACACAGTTGATGTTCAGAAATTAGATTTCCGACGAGAAATCTTATATATATATATATATATATATATATATATATATATATCGTGCCCAGAAAGTTACTGCCGTGTTCGCTTCGTTGTAATTAATGAGTTACTTACGAGAAACTTTTATAACAGTTTCATTCGTCACAAGTTCCCCGTCACAATTTTTCAGCCATCAATTGTGTTTTTGTATCATAAAAATAGAAGAATTTGAAAATGTACCATTATTTTTACGTTATGTACAAAACTAATAATAGCGACCGAAGAATCCTTATCGGTGCAGATGTTGGCTGCATTTAAAATAATACGGACGCCACTTGTCGCAAATTCCGCAATTACTCAGTCGTCAATCCGATACAATGCAATAACACTTAACTGAAACACAGTTGATGTTCAGAAATTAGATTTCCGACGAGAAATCTATATATATATCGTGCCCAGAAAGTTACTGCTTCATTGTAATTAATGACTTACTTATGAGAAACTTTCAGTAATTCGCTCAAAGTTTCGTTTGTCACAGTCACAATTTTTCAGCCAATTCAATTGGGTTTTTGTATCATAAAAAAACAAGAATTTGAAAAATGTACCATTATTTTTTACGTTATGTACCGAATAATAGCGTATCGAAGAATCTTATCCGTGCAAAGATGTTGACGTACTTACGCAATTACTTAGTCGTAAATCCAATATATACAGTTTTTTTTTTCTTGCGTCGACAGGCGGATTCTCCGTCGAAGGAAGACGTAAGAGGATCGCTGGTTCATCGGGCGGCGATAACGAGCGAGTTGACGCTGCTCTAATCTGAGCGCTCGACCGACAACCGGAATCTCCGAGAGCCCGATCATGTGGGAGAAACGGAGATTTACCTCCGACCGCCCAGTCTCCGACTCGTTAATGATCAACAACGATGACGACGACGACGAAGACGAAGACGACGACGACGATGACGACGACGGCCGCCGTCGCTTTACGACATTACGATGAAGCGAAGAACGGATCGCTGATGACGGAGGAAGGCTGCCGCCGACCGATCGGGCGACATGAGCGGATCAAACTCGAACTCCCACTCGTGACACTCGCCGGCGATTTACGACGTTACTGTTCGGCGTCGCCATTCTAATCGGGAATCGTGTATAGACAAGAGAGACGCGGCGGCGGGGGGGTATACAGAGGATCCTCGCTTAAATGGGGGACTTACGGAAAGCTGAAAAACCGCTAAAGTAGGATGTTTCGTGGTACGCGAAAGTACAGAATGTTTTAAATATGTAAACGGTATTTATACTTTACTCAAAAGGTTGATTACAAAATATTGTACGGTAATAAACGCGACCGACATTGCTCGAGAGCAATTCGGCATGAGAACAATCGAGGGCGATGTGTAGTCGCTCGCCTTCGTTTTTTCTGTTATTTCGAAATTCCGCCAGCTCGAACCACATATTGTCGTCAATATCTCTCGTATGTAATTGTCGATCGTCGAGCGCAATATTGTCGAAAGCCCTTTATGAGAGCCTTCTTCCGGCGCGATCGACCGGAAATACACATAACGCCTCCTTTCCGCCGACACTGTCGTATTATTTTTTTTTTGGTTTTATTTTTCGACTTAACATTTCGCGAGGGAACACTGTGTATATACCCTACTGTTGTCTGTCGCGACGGATTAATTTTCAACGAAGAAGTCGAGGAATGATTGCGCAATCGCTACGCCGAAGTCACTACGGATCGATTTGCAATTTTTGAAATAAAACGGGGGAGGGCTGTCGAACAAGACAGAGTTGTTGGAACGACTAGAAAATAAATAATATATAATGTTTGATAAGAGGGTTTGTCGGAATTTTTTTGTATAACCCGCTGTGTGTACCCTTTCCGTTCCAGGAAAACGATCCGCTTTACCGTCCTGCCGTTACTTACAAATTTTGTCCGTCCATGAATTTGTCGCGCCAAATTGAAATTGTTTCGCACCGAGTACCCGGCCTCGGGGTGGGGGTTCGTCGCATCGATAAGAAAGCGATGGAATCGTAATTAAAGGTATGTTTATTACAGTACGAGTACTAAATTGAGAGCGAACTTTACAATTTCCCGGACTCTCCGGGACACCGCAATTTCTAATCAACTCGGAAAGGGGAAAACAAAATCCGAAACGGACACCGAATTTATCATCTCTGGAGCTTTAAAAGGAAAAAATTAAGTTTAAAACGATAATTTTTCTGGACTTTCGATATGAACTGAAATACACCGATTTCTGATTACGAATTGCGCTAAACCGAAATTGGGAAAACGATCCATGAAAATGTTCGGTGTCGGAGCCTTTCAAAATTAATTTTAAAATAACCGGGGCCCGGAAAATTACCGAATAATGTAGAATTTCGACAAAATTTCTTACAATCTTAATGGGGATTTTTTTTGAGGGGGGCCCCCCCTAATTTGTGATCTTATTCTCCAATTCGCTCAAACAAAGCGCAATTTTCCTTTTTTTTTCTTCGATCTTAATTTCTGTAAAAAACAAAGGTTGAAAATTCGATTCAGCCAGAACTGAAAAGAAATTTTTTTTTTTCGAGAAAAGGCAAAGAATGGACGACATACGATCAGAATCATGAAATGATTCGTTGGCAGCGAAATCTTTAAAAATGGCCAATTAATTAATTAATTACTATTAATTAATATCCGCTTATAGAGATCCCGAAACACGAGAGACCGATCATCGTTTATTTCGAATAATAATCATAATTACGAGTATTTTAACCACGATGCAGTATTTATAATGTGAAATTACTGGAGGTAATAGAAAAGAAAAAAAACTTCCTGTAAACACATCAGAAAAAATTGAAAAAAATATGTAAAAATCAATTCTGGTATTTTTACATTTTTAAATGGATCTGTGCTTAGATATTAATTAGAAATTCACTTCGAACGAACGAACGAAAATGTGACAAAGGCACGATTCTTAATTGTATTGCCGGCCCATTGTATTCGTGGCACGTTAAGACGTGACGCCCGGTGACGTCACAGACGCACGTAGGCACGTTCTTCGATTGTCCGGCTTCTATTCCCCCCCCGTTTAAATAGAAAAGGCAATGTTGGGGAGGGTGGGGCCCTAAACGATCAATATTCGAAACGTCGTTCACAGTTTTTCCGGCCGTTTATTTCGCCACACTTTGGCCCATTAAATGAAAAAAAAAAAAAAAAATCCGGCAACACAAAGAGGACAAAAGTGTACCAAAGTGAGTTAACACTTGGCCCTGAAACGGCGGGTCGAAAATTGAAAATTTAGGTTTTTCGAAAATTTTCCCAAAATTCCACCCACAAGTGTACCAAAGTGAGTTACACTTGCCGCTGAAACGGAGGGTCGAAAATCGAAAATTTAGCTTTTTCGAAAATTTTCAGATATCGGCCCCATATT
This sequence comes from Lethocerus indicus, assembly GCA_019843655.1. Classification (NCBI taxonomy): domain Eukaryota; kingdom Metazoa; phylum Arthropoda; class Insecta; order Hemiptera; family Belostomatidae; genus Lethocerus; species Lethocerus indicus. The sequence goes on from JACDQD010000002.1 coordinate 38,165,174, forward strand.
GCACCCACAAGTGTATTAATGTGAGCTACACTTGCCCCTAAAAGGAGGGTCGGAAATCGAAAATTTAGCTTTTTTGAAAATTTTCCCAGATCGGTATATTGCACCCACAAGTGTACCAAAGTGAGTTACACTTGCCCCTAAAAGGAGGGCTGAAAATCGAAAATTTAGGTTTTCGAAAATTTTCAGATATCGGCCCCATATTGCACCACAAGTGTATTAATGTGAGTTACACTTGCCCTGAAAAGGAGGGTCTGAAATCGAAAATATAGGTTTTCTAAATATTTTCCCAATTCTATTATATATATATCTAGTAGTATATATATATATAAATATATTTCTATATATATATATATATTGTCTTAACAGAATATGGGCCATAAAAGCGTGCGATAGGCCTAATCCCGTTAGATTGATTTGCAATATAGCGGTTATTAAAAAGTTATTTTTGAGTTATTGTGTCTCGTCTCTCTCTCTCTCCCTCCCTCCTCTCTCTCTCCCTCCTCTCGAAAATCTCCTCCCTCTCTCCCTCTCCCTCTCCCTCTCTCTCTCTCTCTCTCTCCCTCTCTCTCTCTCTCTCCTCTCTCTCTCTCTCTCTCCTCTCTCTCTCTCTCTCTCTCTCTCTCTCTCTCTCTCCCCTCTTGTCTCTCGGATGATGGAACGCTCACGCATGTTTATGCGTATGTGTAGGGGGTGGCTGGGGATCCTGTCCAGTCCGCATTCCAGGAGTCGGTGGGGAGGGCGGACGCCAGGGGGAGCCACACTCCAGCGGCCATTCTTCATCTTCACCTCGGTCTTCTGCTCTGTCCACTCTTCATCTTCACCGACTTTGAGGGAGGGAGGAGAGAGAGGGAGAGAGGGAGAGAGAGAGAGTGGGACCGGTTTTCTGGTGTTATGAATGAGGTGTGGTACTTGAAGAGGATGAAGAAGAAGAAGAAGAGGAGGATGGTGGTGGTGGCGGTGGTGGGGTGTGAACAACAGGTATGGAGTGAGGCTACCGCCAGGTAGATAGAGAGGGAGGAGGGAGGGGGGAGACAGGTAGAGGTGGAGGTGGGATGTACCTGTGGTATGGTGGGGGCACCTCCGGTATACGCCCTGTGCACACGGCATTCCAGAGTCGGAGAGGCGACGCTCCAACAGTGTACTACTACTACTTAATACCCGGTTCAACGTCCAATTTTTTTTTTTCTTTTTCCATCCACCGGCCCCCAAGCGCCGACAGTGACGATGTCCTCCGGGTGTCACAGCACCGGCGGCGTGTCTCTGGCCTCCGGGTGATCTGCGATATGGCGGCCGGCCACCCCGGCCTACTCGTCCGGCTACTGGTCGTCGTGGCCGCCACCTCCGCCACCGCCGTCGTCGACGTCCCTACCGACGAGGAGGAGGCGTCGCCGTCGCCGTCGTCGTCGTCGTCGTCGTCGTGCTCCTGCGCCGGTTCGGCGGCGGCCGCCGTATTCTCCAGCCTCCTTGTGGCCGGAGTCCTCGCGGCCGCCGGTTACCTCCTCTGGAAGGCCTATTGGCGCGGAAAAACCGGTTAGTACATCACAACAATATATATATATATATACAATTTCGACGTTTCGAAAAATACTACCGACGGTTACAGTCATCACGATCCCCAATATACAGAGGGTGGTCCAAAAAAATGTATCCACCGTTCAACAGTCCATAACTCTCAAACTGATTGACATAATTGTGTCCCGTTTTTCGGTAAAAGTGTAGCTTAAAGTCCAACTTAAAGATTATATCACACAGTGTGGGTGTTCACCGTTAATTATAACATCCACACACACACGAACGATGCCGCCCAACACCCCAATCTTCCTCGTAGATTTTCGTCGAGATAAGCCCGTACACGACACATACATACAACGTATTGTATGGCGCCGGATTGACCCCCAACTACAACACTATATAACAGTACCAAAAATGAGACAATTCCGTCAATTAATTTGCGAGTTATGGACTTTTAAACGGTGGATACATTTTTTTGGGCCACTCTGTGCATATATATATATATATATATATATATATATATATACAAACGCTCTCAGAGGCCAAAATTTGAATTATCCTCAAAAATTCCAGGATCGTTGTAGGATTGTTCCTGTGTTTTTAAAATAATCCTGGAGCGAATTCTATCCGAAGGGTTTTGCCCTTTCCTTACGAGGGGGTATGGGGGCTCTTTTACCTGTAATTATTATTTTTTTTTTCCAACTTCAACATACCTGTCTTGTGCTGTCTTCGATGTGTCGTAGAATACCGTAGATTTCGTCTTTGTGTGTGTGTGTTTCTGTCTTTCGCGGCCGCTCGCCGTCTTCAGTAGCGGCGCCGCGTCGTCGCCGCCGCTCCGCCGCCAATTTTTGGACGGCAATAAAAGTGACAGTGATACAGTTCAGTGCCAACGGAGTGACTCTGACGCAGCCCTACTGAAGATGGCCGAAGGCCGAAACTTCGGGGGGAAAATAAAATATCCCCTCCCCTCCCCCGGGATTGTGGTGGAATTTGGGCCAGAAATATTTTTCGGTTCGGTGAACCGGGTATTAAATTCATTGAATTCATTCCCGAGCGCTGCGGTATGTCGAGGTCACGGTGAACGGTTATTATTCGAAACTTACCCCCACCCCACCCCACCCCCGTATAGCCTGGCTTTAGGATAGCATCGAGGACGGCACTGAGGACTTTCATCATTATTGGGAAAATATCGTAAACCTTATTTCGTCGGTTTCTATTTCCCGTTTGGCTTCAGTAGCAATTACCCCGATTTTCCGGGTGTTTAAAAGCCGTTTTGCGGTCCAATCTCGGTCGAGTACACTTCTCGAATCGGTCCCAGAATTCGAGTATTGAAGTGAAATTTTACATTTGACTGATGTACTGAGAGGTTTCTGTCTTTCGCGGCCGTTCGCCGTCTTCAGTAGCGGCCAGTCGTAGGCCACAAAACGGGTCTGTTAAACTATTTATCGATGTTTTCGGTGGAAAAAATTATTTCAGCGGCCGTTGACCAAATACGGTGTCCTGCACCAGAAAGTGATATTGATATTCATAACGATATTCCGGAAACTAAAATTTTAAAATTCAATTTGAATTTGACACTTTCTTCATTATTGACACCTAACCTAACCTACAACCTTCCCCGTCACATTTCATTCCTCGCGTTAATCCCCTGAATTAATGTAATAATTCGATAAAATCTCCGATATAAATATTCAATGTAGTCTTTTGACGTCAACTCGGTTTATTATGTAAAAGAATCTGAGAGAATTTGACGTGAATACGTCAAGAACGTCGTGACGTCATACGTCAAGAACATCGTGACGTCATACGTCAAGAACATCGTGACGTCATACGTCACATGTCCGTGACGTCATACGTCAAGATTTGAACGTCTGTAATTTTGTGCTCGATGAAATTACGCCTCTCTATCTTTTTTTATTTTTTTTTTTTTTAAATTCACAGACTTCAATTTGTATTCGGTCATTTTCCCCATTATTAATACTGCCTTCGTTATTAAGTACAATTGCGGTTCTTTATACGAAGTTTGCGAATTTTGTGGTTTTTTTTTCAAAAATTATTAATTCATTTACGAACATCTATTTTGTGTCCCCCTTCAAAGTAATCCCCACCGGATATTTCACGTTAACTCAAATTTATTATGTAAAAGAATCTAAAGAGAATTTGACGTGAATACGTCAAGAACGTCGTGACGTCATACGTCACCTGTTCGTGACGTCATACGTCAAGATTTGAACGTCTATTTTGTGTCCCCCCTTCAAAGTAATTTCACGTTAACTCAAATTTATTATGTAAAAGAATCTAAAGAGAATTTGACGTGAATACGTCAAGAACGTCGTGACGTCATACGTCACCTGTTCGTGACGTCATACGTCAAGATTTGAACGTCAATTTTGTGTCCCCCTTCAAGGTAATTTCACGTTAACTCAAAATGTATTATGTAAAAGAATCTGAAGAGAATTTGACGTGAATACGTCAAGAACGTCGTGACGTCATACGTCACCCGTTCGTGACGTCATACGTCAAGATTCGAACGTCTATTTCGTGTCCCCCTTCAGAGTAAGTTTTGAATTCGCTGTTCAATCTCGAAATTAATAATACGACGAAAATCTCAAGAAAATGGAAACGTCAAGAGTGTTTTTCACTTCGTTTGCGCGTGGGTTTCGCGCGTTTTCTTTTCTTTTCTTTTTCCCCTTTTCGACCGCCTTCTTTCTCCTCTACACTTTTCTTTGACGGATACAGAAAATATATGTATTTTTTTACCCAAAAAATTATCGACATTTTGAATTTGGAATTTCTTTTTATTTTGCCGGAAAAATAAACTTTAATCTACTGTATATATTCAACCCCCTCCCCCCCGTCTATCGAAGGGGAAATCAATTGGTCTAAACTTTCAACGGGATTGTGGAAAATTGAAAATTTCACCGAATTCCGTCGGACCATCGAAATTTTTTTTTCCTGTAGTAGAAATTTTTTTTTTTATATATTATACAACATTCCTATTGATGTTGTATCGCTGAATTTTAATTTTTTGAAAAATCAAAAATGTTCCTCGACCTCTTTCTGTGACCCGTCTGTTGACCGAGTATGGGAAAAATCAATTTTGTAAAAATTGGAAAAAAAAAAAATTTTTTTCGGTACCCCGAAAGTAGATTTTGACTTTGGAAATCGTTTCATTTTTGCCAGAAAAAGAAACTTCACCGCTATATATTCACCGATATTATCGACGACCACCTGTTGAGGGACTCAACTACTGAAGACCGAAATAGTCACCTTATCACAAAATGACTTTTGGGTACACCAAAATTGATTATCCGTGTGTATTTTAAGGCCCCGTAAATGTTGAAAACAGACGGAAAGTGGATGAAAAATGCCTGGATAAAACATGGAGACGGACTGGAGACAGTTTCTTTTTTTTTCTTTCACTGAAGTCCTACCGTAAACTGATTTTTCCGCTAGTTTTATCTGTAAATAAATGTGCACATTTCCCTTGTGTACATTCTTTGTCACTGTAAAGCAATTTACAATCAATTCAAGGAAGTATTCAACTTGTAATAGTTATTGGAATTAGTGGGGTAAAAAATAGTCAATGAATCGGTAGTGGTCCGAGAAGGGAGTTGTTCGTTCATTAGGGAGTATGAGAGGCGGCGAACGGGAGTTTAATGAGAGGTAACCCGGAGGTGGGGGATTCTCCCTATTAATTCCTTCAGTGTCGCGGTATGTCGAGGTCACGATCTGTACGATTTGTACGATTTTACGATTTGTACGATTTGTACGATTTGTACGATTTGTACGATACGATTTTACGATTTGTACGATTTGTACGATTTGTACGATTTGTACGATTGGCGACGGCGAAAATCCCGATCGAGAGTGTAAATAAAAAATAACGAAGGTGGTGTATTGATAGTGAAGATAATGGCGGAATACAAATTGAAGTCTGCGAATGACAAAAAAAAGGAAAATAAAAAAAGATAGAGAGGCGTAATTTCATCGAGCACAATTACAGACGCTCAAATCTTGACGTACGAACAGGTGACGTATGACGTCACGACGTTCTTGACGTATGACGTCACGACGTTCTTGACGTCACGACGTTCTTGACGTCACGACGTTCTTCTTGACGTCACGACGTTCTGACGTCACGACGTTCTTGACGTCACGACGTTCTTGACGTCACGACGTTCTTGACGTCACGACGTTCTTGACGTCACGACGTTCTTGACGTCACGACGTTCTTGACGTCACGACGTTCTTGACGTCACGACGTTCTTGACGTCACGACGTTCTTGACGTCACGACGTTCTTGACGTATGACGTCACGACGTTCTTGACGTACGGCGTCGCGACGTTCTTGACGTACGACGTCGCGACGTTCTTGACGTACGACGTCACGACGTTCTTGACGTATGACGTCACGACGTTCTTGACGTATGACGTAGCGACGTTCTTGACGTATTCACGCCATATTCTTTTACATAATAAACTGAGTTTAACGTCGAAAGACTGTATCGAATATTTATATCGGAGATTTTATCGAATTATTACAATAATTAAGTGATTAACGCGAGCAATGAAATGTAACAATCAAGGGCGAGGGCAGTGTCAATGATGGAGAAAATGTCGCGAAATCCGAAAATTGAATTTCACAATTATCCCAATAGGAATACCTCGTATTTTTCGAAAGGTGAGAAGACGGCACCGGCGTATAAATAAAGGTCACTGCAAGTGACGGGCAAAGGTCAAGAACCACCGCTAGCACGCGCCCATACGATATAAGATAGAAAATAATATAATAAATATTCAGTTTGGAATTGAATATTATATGACGCTCTTTCGCCAGAGGGGGGTTTCGGCGGTTCGCCATCTTCAGTAGTGCCATCCACTTTGGCACACTTGTGTGGGAAAAATACTTACTATACACTCCATCCTTCGATAAGGTGAGTGGCCCCAAGTCATATATATATATATATATATATATATATATATATATATATATATATATAGAGAGAGAGAGAGAGAGAGAGAGAGAGAGAGAGAGAGAGAGAGAGATGATGATGCATAATCGGGAAATTCGCGTGGAGTAAAAACGCTCAACATTCGTACCAACAACTAACATATATATATATATATATATATATATATATATATATATATATATATATATATATGTAGTCGATTTGTAACAGAAAAATAGAAGAGAAAAAACTAATTAATTCGCCTACGCCGCCGTCGTCGTCATACGGCCAATTTGCAATTGAGATTGCGCTTTATTCTTATAAATAATTCAGACGTTTAAATGAGTGGCGAATGACGCCGCGCCACTCCGGTTCCGGTATATGGGCGTGGGCGGATAAAAAAAAAAAAAATTAATAATAAAATCTATTATATACTTTCGGCGAAACATCTTCTCTACCGACAACAACAGTATAAGCGGTGCAGTACGATCTGTACGAGAAAAAAATGCCTGTTTCGGCCGCTCGCCATCTTCAGTAGCGCCGTGTGTCGTCAGAGAGGCCACTCTGCGTATTTTTTTGGCCGTCCGCACAATTCTCGCTGTAAAATTGCGGCGACCGAAAAAAAAATCCAAAAAAAAAAACCAAAAAAAACCACCATTCGACAGACGAACAGTTTAGGGGTCAGTACGAATGGCGGTCCGCATGGATTTTTAATTGTTTTAATTTTGACTATTGGGCGACTGTGGCTGACGGATTTTAATTATTTTTTTTTGAAAATATCGTCCGACAACGAAATGGCGTTGTTTCTATCGTGTAACGCCCTCCCCCCTCCCCTCACCCCATTCGTACTGACCATAAACTATAGTCTGTCGAACGGTGGTTTTTTGTCTTTTAATACGGCTGACGACTTCACTGCAAGAATTGTGGCGAATTTTAAATTTCGCCTATAATTTTGGGACAACCCTCTATCGGGGGTGGGGGAGGGTGGCATTTTCCCTCCCAAAATAATCCTTTTTCACTCCGATAATAATATTCCGGTAATTGGCCGGTCTTTCCGCTACTGGCGACGGCGAAAATTCCGAACGAGAGTGTAAATAAAAAATAACGATGGCGGTGCAGCAGTGTAATAGTGAAGTAAATAGCGGAATACAAATTGAAGTCTGTGAATTTCAGAACAAAAAAAAAAAAAAAGATAGAGAGGCGTAATTTCATCGAGCACAAAATTACAGACGTTCAAATCTTGAATTATGACGTCACGAACAGGTGACGTATGACGTCACGACGTTTTTGACGTATGACGTCACGACGTTTTTGACGTATGACGTCACGACGTTTTTGACGTATGACGTCACGACGTTTTTGACGTATGACGTCACGACGTTTTTGACGTATGACGTCATGAAGTTCTTGACGTATTCACGTCAAATTCTCTTAGATTCTTTTACATAATAAACTCAGTTAATGTCAAAAGACTACATTGGATATTTATATCGGAGATTTTATGGAATTATTATTATATTAATTAAGGGATTAACGCTAGGAATGAAATGTAACAATGAAGCCGTATGACGTATATGACGTCACGAACAGGTGACGTATGACGTCACGACGTTCTTGACGTCAAATTCTCTTAGATTCTTTTACATAATAAACTGAGTTAATGTCAAAAGACTACATTGAATATTTATATCGGAGATTTTATGGAATTATTATTATATTAATTCAGGGATTAACGCTAGGAATGAAATGTAACAATGAAGCCGTATGACGTATATGACGTCACGACGTTCTTGACGTATGACATGACATCTCTCTCTCTCTCTCTCTCTCTCTCTCTCTCTCTCTCTCTCTCTCTCTCTCTCTCTCTCTCGGGCCCGAAAACGTATATTTTATTCCCCGTGTTTTCTCGTCTTCAATAGCAGATTCGCCGGCGAGCACTTGAAAGTCGAGAAAGCCGTTGCCCGCCGTGCTTAGCAGCAGCAATAATAGTCTCTCCTCTCTAGAGTTGGCGGGTGCATCGAACTTTAAGTATGTTAAAACGAGGATTGTGACCTCTCTCTCTCTCTCTCTCTCTCTCTCTCTCTCTCTCTCTCTCTCTCTCTGGAGAAACACATTCGGGCCGCGCCCCTCCTCTTCTTCCCTTCGTATATATTCAAAACCTTTTGTACAAATACAAATACTCTTTTTCTTATTTTTTTTTTTTCAACTTTTTCATTTCGCACAATCAACTTTACTCTCGGGGAGGGGGTATGTTGAGGGGTCATCACGGGATTGTTCGGTTAGAAATATACCCAGGAGGGGTGGGGGTACTGGAAGCATTAAGGATGGTACTGGAAGGACTGGAATCTCTGGACTCGTCTCCTGGTTGAATCCCATATAACTTTCTGTATTGTCAGTTCGTTACTTGAGTTCGATTAAAGTAACGGCCTTAAGAGACTGTTGTTGTGGGTGGGTGGGGGTGTGCATCGAATTTATTAAATATAATTCCTGTCTAACAGAATTTCGGACGTTGTGTAAAATGAAAAAAAAATATATATATATCGGCTCCCTTTGGGGAAAAAAAATGGAAAATTTCCCCGCCAGATAACGCCGTTCGCGCGCGACACAATTTGTCGTCGGTGAAGGTCGTCCGAGAGCTGTCTGATAAAACGGACAATTGTGTAAAAAAAAAAAAAAACGTTTCGACGGCACAAAGCGCTGAATTACAGGAAATTACGGAGCTTTTTTATTGAGAAAAATCCAGAAAAACCATATCGGGCCGTAGGGGGAACGAAGTAGTTGCACTATTCGGCCGCTAGATGGAGTCACCGCCGACGATTTTATTTCATCTACTTAATTACCCATCTTCAGTTCAGTTTAACCGGTTTTTTTTTTTTTTTATCGACATTTTATCGACTGTAGAGCCTTGTTCTCCTACTGCGGTGGGGCGTGTAAAAAAAAAAATTACACGGACCCTGTTCACAGTTTACCGTAATGGATGATCGTTTATAGAGGCATTTCATCCCCGCCTTAATATATTACCGAATTTCGGTCTTTTCCAACGCTCCCACAACAACTGTGTGATCGGAATTAGCCCGTTTTGCTCTACTCGTTGAACGTGTGCAAAACTGGTGTTGTGTGTGAAATGGGACGGGCGGGCGGGCGCCCCCGTTCCTAGCGCCGACTTTAAACGGGAGAAAATTAGTCGAAGATAAGGTGAAAACCGCTTTTCTTAATTATATCACACGCTCTTATTCATTCCTATTTTTAGATCTCTCTCTCTCTCTCTCTCTCTCTCTCTCCCCGGTGCATTGGACTGCAACACGGTGTCTGTCCCGAAGTCGGTAGACAACACTGAGCTTTTTCATTTTTCTTTTTTCATTGCTATTTCGAGGCCACAGGAGGGGGGGGTGAAATGCCCTAAACATTTTGAATGTCCGAAACCAGAAAAGCTGGATTTTCTCTATATATTTTTTTCTCCACATACCCGACAGTCGAACATATTGGGTTTGGCGACTCAGTAATTGCGGAATTGCTTAAGGCCCTACGTATACTGCGTTCAATTCTCGAATATATTCGTGTAAAATAAATTCACTCAGTATCACAAATAGTCTGTGCAGCATCGAAACCCCCCCCCCCCCAATGACGTCGTATATCTCGATGTATCGATTGTGACGTCATATATCTCGCTGTATCGATTGTGACGTCATATATCTCGATGTATCGATTGTGACGTCATATATCTCGATGTATCGATTGTGACGTCATATATCTCGATGTATCGATTACGACGTCATATATCTCGATGTATCGATTGTGACGTCATATATCTCGATGTATCGATTGTGACGTCATATATCTCGATGTATCGATTACGACGTCGTATATCTCGATGTATCGATTACGACGTCATATATCTCGATGTATCGATTACGACGTCATATATCTCGATGTATCGATTACGACGTCATATATCTCGATGTATCGATTACGACGTCATATATCTCGATGTATCGATTGTGACGTCATATATCTCGATGTATCGATTGTGACGTCATATATCTCGATGTATCGATTGTGACGTCATATATCTCGATGTATCGATTTCGACGTCGTATATCTCGATGTATCGATTGTGACGTCATATATCTCGATGTATCGATTATGACGTCATATATCTCGATGTATCGATTATGACGTCATATATCTCGATGTATCGATTGTGACGTCATATATCTCGATGTATCGATTACGACGTCATATATCTCGATGTATCGATTATGACGTCATATATCTCGATGTATCGATTATGACGTCATATATCTCGATGTATCGATTACGACGTCATATATCTCGATGTATCGATTACGACGTCATATATCGATGTATCGATGTCATATATCGATTATCGACGTCATATATCTCGATGTATCGATTACGACGTCATATATCTCGATGTATCGATTATGATTATCGACGTCATATATCTCGATGTATCGATTGTGACGTCATATATCTCGATGTATCGATTGCGACGTCATATATCTCGATGTATCGATTGTGACGTCATATATCTCGATGTATCGATTATGACGTCGTATTACTCGATGTATCGATTGGACGTCATATATCTCGATGTATCGTTTACGACGTCATATATCTCGATATCTCGAACCGTCGATATACTGAGACCGACTATTGCGGGACCGAAATTAATTTTTTTTTTTAAATTTACGGCCCAAGCGGACAGAATCATTTCTGCAGGGCCGAAATGAAAATTTTAAAATTCGATTCGACATATGTCGGACACGTTTGGCCCGCCCATTCTTCCATCGCGTGTCATCCCACAATTACCGCAAAGAAATTCGAAAATCTCATTATAATGATTCGTATTATTCGGCACGAACCGCCCCGCGGTCACGAAATATCCCCCGTTATATTATAGTAGGGCCGTCGTACGCTCAAAATCCCATATATATATATATATATATATATATATATATATATATATATATATATATATATATATAGGTGTCCCAAAATTAACGCAAGATTTGAACCGAACTGCGGCCGCCCAAACATTCATTATTTTTCGACAATGAAAAGACGTTGTTCTGCCGTGTAACGCCCCCCCCCCACCATTCGTACTGACCCTAAATTTTTCAATACTTTTGACGACTTTACTGCAAGAATTGTGGCGAATTCAAATCCCGGCGTCGATTTCGGTCCACCGAAAAATTCAAGTACCCCGTACAAATGAAATTTTCTTTGATCGATGTCTAGCTCGGTCCAGGAGAGACACTTGCTTACCTTTTTTTTACCCTTTTCTTACCTTTACACCTTGGCCGGGATGCTTGCGCACTTCCGGTCGGTGGATCCGATTTCGAGCAGACATCCTGTACGGCCCCAGGAGCGTTGACCTTAACATCTTCCGTTCGCCCGTATTCAACTCGAGAGAAATATATATTTAAATATATATATATATATATATTCCCAAAATTAACGCAAGATTTGAATTTGACACAATTCTTGCAGAGTAAAGTCGAAAACCGTATTGAAAAAACAGCCGTTCGACAGCCGATAGTTTAGGGTCAGTACGAACGGACGAGGGCGTTACACGATAGAACAACGTCTTTTCATTGTTGTGACAATATTTTTGAAAAATAACGAAAGTTCGATTGAAATATTGCGTTAATTTTGGGGTACACCCTTCCGGTAGTCCTACTTACTTAATTAGTAAAGGAGCGAAAGGATAAAAGTTGGAAAAAAGGGAAATTTTTTATTCACAAAATTCCCCCCCCCCCAACGATTTGTTGTTTCGTACTCGAAATTTTCAAAATTCCCAACCAAATTTCCCAGGATTTTTCTTAATATTCGGTCAAAATGGCCCTCAAACTGTGAGATACGCCTCCTCCACGAAGGAAAAATTGAAAATTTTGAAAATTCATAACAATTTTCTCGGATTTTTCCAATACTCGGTCAAAAGTCGTCCTCAAACTGTTAGATACGCCTGCCCCGCGAAGGAAAAATTGAAAATTTTTGAAAATTCATAACAATTTCCTCGGATTTTTTCCAATACTCGGTCAAAAGTCGTCCCTCAAACTGTGAGATACGCCTGTCCCGCGAAGGAAAAATTGAAAATTTTTGAAAATTCATAACAATTTCCTCGGATTTTTTCCAATACTCGGTCAAAAGTCGTCCTCAAACTGTTAGATACGCCTGTCCCGCGAAGAAAAATTGAAAAAACTAACAATTTTCTCGGATTTTTCAATACTCGGTCAAAAGTCGTCCTCAAACTGTGAGATACGCCTGTCCGCGAAGAAAAATTGAAAATTCATAACAATTTTCTCGGATTTTCCCAATATTGTCAAAAGTGGTCCTCAAACTTTCAGATACGCCTGTCCCGCGAAGGAAAATTGAAAAACGAAAATTTTTTTTTTTCAAAAATTACCCCCCGATCTGTTCCAAAGTCGGATATACAACAGTTGTCCGATGAGGGAAAGTCGAACAAAAAAAAATTGAAAAATTCATTTATTTCGAAAATCTTACACCGATTTGTCTCTCATCGTTTGAAAAATCGAAAATTTTGTCTTTTTTCAACCGCTTGCCCGCTGCTGAAGGTGCGTTCAGGAAAAAAAAAGAAAAATTTTGGCCGATTTTCCAAAAAAAATCCTCCCGATTTTTCTTTGAAAATGCCGCTCTTTTGTAAGTTTTTTTGTAAGTTCCGTCCCGGCCTATCTGGGAGTTAATTGCCCGGGGTTTTTTTCCGCACCGCCCGACCGAGATAGGCCACGAACTGAGCATAGTGCGAAGCACTGAGCATTCTGTGTTATTGGCTCCAAAAAGGCCATTTTTAGCACCAAAAAGGCCATTTTTAGCCCCCAAAAATGGGAATTTTAACTCCCAAAAAGGCCATTTTTAGCCCCAAATAGGCCATATTTAGCACCAAAAAGGCCATTTTTAGACCCACAAATGGGAATTTTAACTCCCAAAAAGGCCATTTTTAGCCCCAAAAATGGGAATTTTCACTCCCAAAAAGGCCATTTTAACCCCAAAAATGCGTGTTTAACTCCCAAAAAGGCCATTTTTAGCCCCGAAAAGGCCATTTTTAGCCCCCAAAATGTCATTTTTAGCCCCAAAAAGGCCATTTTTAGCACCAAATAGGCCATTTTTAGCTACAAAAATGGGAATATTAACTCCCAAAAATGCCATTTTTAGCCCCCAAAATGCCATTTTTAGCCCCAAAAAGGCCATTTTTAGCCCCGAAAAGGCCATATTTAGCACCAAAAGGGCCATTTTTAGCTACAAAAATGGGAATTTTAACTCCCATAAAGGCCATTTCTAGCTCCAGAAAGGCCATTTTTAGCTCCAAAGGCCATTTTAGCCCCAAAAGGCCATTTTAGCTCCATAAATGGGTTTAACCAAAATGCTGAGTGTTATTGGCCGGAAAGAAAACTCTGAAGAGAGAAAGGTTCTGAAGAAACTGGCACCGAAGACGGCGGACTTTGAACAGAAAATTGACTTTTTTAAGCTCTTCGAGAACTAGAAAAGACATTGACACTGGGGATTAATTTGAAGGGGAGACAAAATAGATATTCGTAATTGGATAGATAATTTTTGAAAAAACCGCGCGTAACTATGGCGCCGCCTGGCGGCCAAATCGGCCAACCGCTCGGTTCAGTTATTCGACCTTTCCCGTTCGTTCTTAGGACATTATTTTTGTAGATTTCTTTTAATTGGGCTTTGCTCTAGTGGTAGCATCCTGTTCGCACTGCCTCATAATTTAAATTTATTTGAATTTAAACTCGAATAGGAAAAAACGGATACGCGCTATTATCGGGGGAGGGGGCTTCGTATACGAGTGCAGTATAAGCGTGTTGGGAATGGAGAAAGAGAGGAAAAAAGGGAGAAATAAAACAGAGAAAGAGAAAAACAATACAGAAAAACGACGAAAAGACAGGGAGAGAAAAAAACCGGTCCTCCGCATTCCCCGGGGGGCGGCGCGTCCTCTAAAAATCCCAGCCGTCCACTCCAACCGACAAAAATACAACAGACGGCCTATTATTATTGTATTTGTACAAAGAGTTTTGTCCCCCCCCCCCTCCTTACACTCAATTAAATCCGATACATACATTTAAAGATACAATTAAAGATATACACGAGGCCACAGTTAATATATATATATATATTGTATATACACTCGAAGCATACATAGAGGTATACGGCCTAACAGAGCGGTACCGTCCCAACCTCGTGTCTGATGCCAAAATTGGAGAATCCGCCCCCATTCCTCCGCCTGGAGTTAATTAATCAGAATTTTTAATTATATCAAACGCTCTTTTTCCTATTTTTATACATTTCTCACTGTCTCCGGCGCGTTGGATCGCGACACGGGGTTTCTCCCGCCGTCGGTAGACAACACTGAACTCTCTACGATCCCGTTTCTATTTAGAGTGTAGAGTTAGAATTTTCACTATATTGTATTTTCGTGAGCCAAATCGTCTAAAGATTTCGCTTAGACCGGAAATTCTGGCCTTTTTATGTATTTTTTTTCATTTTTTTTTTTTGCGGCCTCCGCCATTTTGAAAACGCGGAGACGGCTTCGAGTTCGAGTATAACTTGAAAAATTTTCGTCTTGAAGTCGGCGCAAATATTCCCTTCCAACGCCTATAGTCGATTTTAGATTTAAAATTTTCTACTGTAAATCCGGAAAAGTAGAATTTTTTTCCGGCCGATTTTTGGACCGTCCGACACTTTTCTTTTCCACTTCTTCCGATGACGAAGAGAAAAATGTTCGTTACGAGCCGCCTTTCGGCCGAAACGACTTTCAGACTTCCGACCGACATTTTGAAAGTTGAGGAAAGATTTTCGTCCGCTCCGAGTCAACGTCTATAGACGTAGAAAATTTCGGCCCGAAATTTCGTTTTCGAAATCGTTCGGCGCTCGGAACGCGCTCTTCCCTACGCTGAACGTCAAAATTTTTTTTTCCCCGATTATCGGTTAAACGGTGACTCGCCGTTCGCCATCTTCAGTAGTCACTGTCGGCACTCTGGATGTTTTCCTCGTGCCCATCCTCAATGCATCTCTTCTGCATTGTATCCAAACAGTGATTCTCTGAACGACGGAGCGCTACCGAACGCTCTTACTCGCTCCCCTCCCTGTACCTCTCCTCCATCCCTCCCTCACACTCTCTCTCCCCTCTCTCCCTCCCTCCCACTCTCCCTTTTCCTGCATCAGAAAGAGATGATCATCCCTCCACCTGGCGCTCTCCTCCACCACCTCTCCCTCTCCCTCTCCCTCACACACTTCCCACCTCTCCCGGGTCAGTTTCCATCCCGAAAAGGGATGCTCAGAAGGAGGATGATGGGCGCTTTCTTCCCCGTTTTCCCATCCAATTATGAACACCAGGTTGCGACAGACAACAAAGGCCTGCCTTTGATGCCGGCCCACTTTCAAAGACCAGCTTATTCCCAACCGGCCAATTAACCCGTTGCACCACCACCTTCCTCTATCTCACTGAGCTAGTCCATTTATATATAATTCAGCCAGTTATAATTGATTTTTTAATATCACGCAGGTTCGTCGTGTTTCTGACTCCCGGTTTGGGGGTCTTTTCGGCTGGACCGGGGTTTCGGCCGTTCGCCATCTTCAGTAGCGCTCTGTTAGTCACATTGGACGTTTTTCCGTTTTTAAAAAAATCAATTAAAAATGGCTGAAAATATAACTGAACACTAGCGCAGTGAGAATAATTCGAAGACGAATTTATTACACTGGAAACTTCATTCGTTAGTATGAATGAACCAGGGTTTAGTATGAATAATAACTAACTAGAAATATCTTCGCTGCAAATTTCTATTAAAAAAAAAAAAATTTTTCGCAGTAAAATTTCGTTTGTGACAGTTGGCCTAACTGTGCGCCGCGAACTTAGCGCCACCTTTCGGCGCGAATGCGAATTTACGAACGCAGTAGCGCCACCTTTCGCCGCGAATGCGAATTTACAAATTTACAAAACGGAGCGCCACCTTTCGGCACGAATGCGAATTTACAAATTTACAAAACGGAGCGCCACCTTTCGGCACGAATGCGAATTTACAAATTTACGAACGGAACAGCGCCACCTTTCGGCACGAATGCGAATTTACAAATTTACAAAACGGAGCGCCACCTTTCGGCACGAATGCGAATTTACAAATTTACGAACGGAGCAGCGCCACCTTTCGGCACGAATGCGAATTTACGAATTTACGAAGGGCAGCGCCACCTTTCGGCGCGAATGCGAATTTACATTGTACTTGTGCGAAAAACGAAAAAAAAAAAATTATTTTTGAACACTAGAAATTGCTGCTGGGTCGTTACGAAAACGGAAAAAAATAATTTTTTTTCTGTAGGTCTTGAAGAAAATTTTTCTCCCGCCCGGTTTCGGCGATTGTTCAGAAACCTTTCAGAAATTTTTTCGTCGTGCAATTTTTCACTCATACATAATAATAATAATAATACGGAATATATATGTAATTTATTTTATTTTTTTTATCGTTCTCTGTTTTCAGGCCAACACCTGGTGTTGATGAGCGATCCGGAAAAGGGAGAATCGATATACGCTTTCGATAATCCGGGATTCAAAGGTAATTCCTTTGTAATTTAAATTTTTAAAATTACGCTATATATATCTCGTATCGCGCCCCACTATCGATATATCGATAGTATACGATTCCTGTTACCCAATCGGAATGGGTGGACATTTTAATCGATAATCGAACGTTCGATACAATCGATATTTTCGGTCTCGATGAGAGTTCTCTTCAAGAGAGAGAGAGAGAGAGAGAGAGGGGGGAATCCGGAGAAAATTCTTTATAATATATTCGTTTAATACGCGTTATAATACAGTAAATAATTCAAAATGCCAAATTTTAACTTATGTTTCCCTACGTTTGTGCTGTTTCTCGCCGTCTTCAGTAGTCGCTGCGTTGGAGAATCGCCGTCGCTGGCACTTTGGATGCCTCCCCCTCCCACAGGACAAAATAATCCAAAGTGCCACGGCGGTGACTCTCCGACGACAGCGACTACTGAAGACGGCGAGCGGCAGAATGTGTTAATTATGTCAAACTAAGTTTCGTTCGGCAAACACAATCTGTTCCAGAAGGACCGGCGGTGCTTCAGCCCGAAGAAAAGGACAATCAGAAGGTGGGTGTTTCAATTTATATTTCACTTTATTATATATTTTCTTTTTCACTCTTTTTATTGTCACAACACTAAATTACAATAGAAAATACGCTACATTGATGTTGGAGCGACGGAAAATAACGAGTTGACAATAATGGAGGAGAAACCCAAACTGGCTATCCCACTTTTTCTAACATTTTATTTATCAATTTTAGATCAATTTTTTCATCAATTTTAGATCAATTTTGATCAATTTTTGATCAATTTTAGATCAATTTTAGAACAATTTTAGATCAATTTTTTCATCATTTTAGATCAATTTTAGATCAATTTTAGTCAGTTTTTTAGATCAATTTTAGATCAATTTTAGATCAATTTTTGATCAATTTTTGACTCAATTTTAGATCAATGTTTGATCAATTTTTGATATTTTAGATAATTTTAGATCAATTTTTTCAATTTTAGATCAATTTTTGACTCATTTTAGATCAATTTTTAGATCAATTTTGATCAATTTTTAGATCAATTTTTGATCAATTTTAGATCAATTTTAGATCAATTTTATATCAATTTTTGATCAATTTTTAGATCAATTTTTGATCAATTTTTAGATCAATTTTTAGATCAATTTTTGTTCAATTTTTATTTTGATCAATTCATTTTTAGATCAATTTTAGATCAATTTTTTGATCAATTTTTGACTCATTTTTAGATCATTTTTTAATTTTTAGATCAATTTTTAGTTCATTTTTGATCAATTTTTAGATCAATTTTTGACTCATTTTAGATCAATTTTTAGATCAATTTTTTCATCAATTTCAGATCACTTTTAGATCATTTTTGATCAATTTTTAGATCTTCTTTCGGGTTGGGAGAAAGCGTAAGGGAGCGTTTATTGCCGTAAAGGAATTGGGAATTATTCACAGGAAACGGGAGAATTCGGGAATAGCCGATTGAAAATTTAGGTTTTTCGAACCTATATATATATATATATATATATATATATATATATATATACAGAGGGTGGTCCAAAAAAATGTATCCACCGTTTAACAGTCCATAACTCGCAAACTAATCGACCGAATTGTCCCCATTTTTGGTCAAAGTGTAGCTTAAAGTCCAACTTAAAGATATCATCAGACAGTTGTAGGTGTTCAGGGTAAATGGTTCACCATTATTAAAATCCATACAACAGAGAGAGAGAGAGAGAGAAACGATGCAGCCCAACTGCAGCACAGCGCCCGACTACCGACTGGGGATATTTCCAAAAAAATGAATAATACGTAGGGATGGGATTCTCCACGAAAAATTGATCCAATGTTGGTGGCAGAGTCCAGCCTACATCCGTATCCATCTTCCCGGTAGTATGAATTTTCGTTCGAGATAAGACCAACGAATACAACGTATTTGAACAGTACCAAAAATGAGACACAATTACGTCAATCGGTTTGCAAATTATGGACTTTTAAACGGTGGATACATTTTTTTGGACCCCCTCTCTGTATATAAATATATATATATTGATACATTTTTTAATCGATTTTCCGATTTATTTCTTTCAGATGAAATGGAGCCACTGGTCGACCGTCGGTCTGCTGCCTCAGAACAACACCAAATTGAAAGCTCTCGACGATTCTTTCACGGCGGTAATTTCAACTCATTTCAATTTCACTGTCCAATAACAATTGCAATCAAGTGTAACTTTTTCTGCGCCGGAAAATTTTCAAAGTGTATCGGAAGATTCTTGGCCAAGAAGTGGGGCGCTTTGTACGCATTTTCGGCACCGATAAGCCCGTAGACGGTTTCAGAATGCAGGTACAAGATACATATTGGGCTTCTTGGCAATTTGACCCCGGTGTTGAACTATGACCTCGATAATCGCCTTTATTCGGGGTCATCGTCGTCGACCTCAAAGACGGACGTCCACCGGAGGACGCCGATCCTCCGCACAAAAGAAGTCTTGTACCGCTGACGTACTCGAAAGATAATTTATTAACGCCAATAATATATTTTTTTTTTTCTACTATTTCCGAACGGCCAGGAAAGGCGTCTGGCGGTGGTGCCGTTGAGGAGCCAGGATTTCACCGGTCTCGGTTTCAACATATGCGGCAATATGAGAGACGGCATATTCGTCAAGGACCTACTCCACAGAGGTCCTGCGTCCGACAGCGGCAGGATACAGCCGGGTAAGTGTTACCTATTTTTCAATCGCTTATCGGGTTGATTAAGTGGGGGCCGGAAGAACACCAACTTTGGAGGATGGTATGCGACAACAAAGAGATGCCAGGAACCAGGCGGTTCTTGACCTTTGTTCCCCGGCACAGTGACCTTTATACAGCGGTAAAGTGGGTCGCACTTGACCTATGAACGGAATTTGGCCCCGAAACCGCATTTCCGGGCCGATTCAGCCGCATAAAAACAGCCAATTTTTTGGGGGCCAAAAATGCCGATATTTTTAGGAGCCAAATCGGCCCAAAAATGCGGTTTTCAGCCGCTAAATCGGCCCAAAAATGCGGTTTTTAGTCATTAAATCGGCCCATAAATGCGGTTTTCGTTAAAGGCGTTAAATCGGTCCTCAGAAAATGCGGCTCAAAATCGGCACAAAATGAGGTTTTAGGCGCAAAATCGGCCCACAAATGCGGTTTCGGGGCAAAATCGGCCCATAAATGCGGTTTTCGTTAAAGGCGTTAAATCGGTCCTCAGAAAATGCGGCTCAAAATCGGCACAAAAATGAGGTTTTAGGCGCAAAATCGGCCCACAAATGCGGTTTTTCGGGGCAAAATCGGCCCATAAATGCGGTTTTCAGGCGTTAAATCGGTCAGAAAATGCGGTCCTCAAGCTCAAAATCGGTACAAAAATGAGGTTTTTAGGCGCAAAATCGGCCCACAAATGCGGTTTTTCGGGGCAAAATCGGCCCATAAATGCGGTTTTAGGCGTTAATCGGCATAAATCGGTCCTCAAGCTCAAAATCGGCACAAAAATGAGGTTTTTAGGCGCAAAATCGGCCCACAAATGCGGTTTTTCGGGGCAAAATCGGCCCATAAATGCGGTTTTTCGGGGCAAAATCGGCCCATAAATGCGGTTTTTAGGCGTTAAATCGGCCCAAAAATGCGGTTTTCGGGTCCACAAAAGCGTATTTCAGCCGGAAAATCGACACAAAAATGCGGTTTTTAGTCATTAAATCGGCCCAAAAATGCGGGTTTTGGGTCCAAAAAAGCGGTTTTCTTGCGCAAAATAGGCCCAAAAATGCGGTTTTTAGTCGTTAAATCGGCCCAAAAATGCGGTTTTTCGTCGTTAAATCGGCCCAAAAATGAGGTTTTTAGTCGTTAAATCGGCCCATACATGCGGTTTTAGAGGCTAAATCGATCCAAAAATACGGTTTTTTGGCGCAAAATAGGCGCAAAAATACGGTTTTTAATCCAAAAATTGGTCCAAAAATGAGGTTTATATGCCCAAAAATGTCGTTTTTAGGCCCAAAATCGCCCCAGAAATGCGCTTTTCAGGCACAAAAATGTGGTTTTCAGGCGCTAAATCGGCCAAAAATGTGGTTTTTAGGCCCAAATCGACCAAAAATGCGCATTTTATGCTCAGAAATAAGGATTTTAGTGGCAAAATCGGCCCAAAAAAGCGGTTTTTAGGCTCAAAAATGACGTTTCTTGGCCCAAATCGACCCAAAAATGCGCTTTTTATGCTCAGAAATAAGGATTTTAGTGGCAAAATCGGCCCAAAAATGCGGTTTTTAGGCTCAAAATCGGCCCAATAATGCGCTCTATAGGCCCAAAAATGACGTTTCTAGGCGCCAAATCGGCCCAAAAATACGAAAATTTAGGTTTTTCGAAAATTTTCAGATATCGGCCCCATATTGCACCCACAAGTGTATTAATGTGAGCTACACTTGCCCCTAAAAGGACGGCCTGGAAATCGAAAATTTAGGTTTTTCGAAAATTTTCAGATATCGGCCCCATATTGCACCCACAAGTGTATTAATGTGAGCTACACTTGCCCCTAAAAGGACGGCCTGGAAATCGAAAATTTAGGTTTTCGAAAATTTTCAGATATCGGCCCCATATTGCACCCACAAGTGTATTAATGTGAGCTACACTTGCCCCTAAAAGGACGGCCTGGAAATCGAAAATTTAGGTTTTTCGAAAATTTTCAGATATCGGCCCCATATTGCACCCACAAGTGTATTAATGTGAGCTACACTTGCCCCTAAAAGGACGGCCTGGAAATCGAAAATTTAGGTTTTTCGAAAATTTTCAGATATCGGCCCCATATTGCACCCACAAGTGTATTAATGTGAGCTACACTTGCCCCTAAAAGGACGGTCTGGAAATCGAAAATTTAGGTTTTTCGAAAATTTTCAGATATCGGCCCCATATTGCACCCACAAGTGTATTAATGTGAGCTACACTTGCCCCTAAAAGGACGGCCTGGAAATCGAAAATTTAGGTTTTTCGAAAATTTTCAGATATCGGCCCCATATTGCACCCACAAGTGTATTAATGTGAGCTACACTTGCCCCTAAAAGGACGGCCTGGAAATCGAAAATTTAGGTTTTTCGAAAATTTTCAGATATCGGCCCCATATTGCACCCACAAGTGTATTAATGTGAGCTACACTTGCCCCTAAAAGGACGGCCTGGAAATCGAAAATTTAGGTTTTTCGAAAATTTTCAGATATCGGCCCCATATTGCACCCACAAGTGTATTAATGTGAGCTACACTTGCCCCTAAAAGGACGGCCTGGAAATCGAAAATTTAGGTTTTTCGAAAATTTTCAGATATCGGCCCCATATTGCACCCACAAGTGTATTAATGTGAGCTACACTTGCCCCTAAAAGGACGGCCTGGAAATCGAAAATTTAGGTTTTTCGAAAATTTTCAGATATCGGCCCCATATTGCACCCACAAGTGTATTAATGTGAGCTACACTTGCCCCCTAAAAGGACGGCCTGGAAATCGAAAATTTAGGTTTTTCGAAAATTTTCAGATATCGGCCCCATATTGCACCCACAAGTGTATTAATGTGAGCTACACTTGCCCCTAAAAGGAGGGGCTGGAAATCGAAAATTTAGGTTTTTCGAAAATTTTCAGATATCGGCCCCATATTGCACCCACAAGTGTATTAATGTGAGCTACACTTGCCCCCTAAAAGGACGGGTCTGGAATCGAAAATTTAGGTTTTCGAAAATTTTCAGATATCGGCCCCATATTGCACCCACAAGTGTATTAATGTGAGCTACACTTGCCCCTAAAAGGACGGCCTGAAATCGAAAATTTAGGTTTTTCGAAAATTTTCAGATATCGGCCCCATATTGCACCCACAAGTGTATTAATGTGAGCTACACTTGCCCCTAAAAGGACGGCCTGGAAATCGAAAATTTAGGTTTTTCGAAAATTTTCAGATATCGGCCCCATATTGCACCCACAAGTGTATTAATGTGAGCTACACTTGCCCCTAAAAGGACGGCCTGGAAATCGAAAATTTAGGTTTTTCGAAAATTTTCAGATATCGGCCCCATATTGCACCCACAAGTGTATTAATGTGAGCTACACTTGCCCCTAAAAGGACGGCCTGGAATCGAAAATTTAGGTTTTTCGAAAATTTTCAGATATCGGCCCCATATTGCACCCACAAGTGTATTAATGTGAGCTACACTTGCCCCTAAAAGGACGGCCTGGAAATCGAAAATTTAGGTTTTTCGAAAATTTTCAGATATCGGCCCCATATTGCACCCACAAGTGTATTAATGTGAGCTACACTTGCCCCTAAAAGGACGGCCTGGAAATCGAAAATTTAGGTTTTTCGAAAATTTTCAGATATCGGCCCCATATTGCACCCACAAGTGTATTAATGTGAGCTACACTTGCCCCTAAAAGGACGGCCTGGAAATCGAAAATTTAGGTTTTTCGAAAATTTTCAGATATCGGCCCCATATTGCACCCACAAGTGTATTAATGTGAGCTACACTTGCCCCTAAAAGGACGGCCTGGAAATCGAAAATTTAGGTTTTTCGAAAATTTTCAGATATCGGCCCCATATTGCACCCACAAGTGTATTAATGTGAGCTACACTTGCCCCTAAAAGGACGGCCTGGAAATCGAAAATTTAGGTTTTTCGAAAATTTTCAGATATCGGCCCCATATTGCACCCACAAGTGTATTAATGTGAGCTACACTTGCCCCTAAAAGGACGGCCTGGAAATCGAAAATTTAGGTTTTTCGAAAATTTTCAGATATCGGCCCCATATTGCACCCACAAGTGTATTAATGTGAGCTACACTTGCCCCTAAAAGGACGGCCTGGAAATCGAAAATTTAGGTTTTTCGAAAATTTTCAGATATCGGCCCCATATTGCACCCACAAGTGTATTAATGTGAGCTACACTTGCCCCTAAAAGGAGGGGTCTGAAATCGAAAATTTAGGTTTTTCGAAAATTTTCAGATATCGGCCCCATATTGCACCCACAAGTGTATTAATGTGAGCTACACTTGCCCCTAAAAGGACGGCCTGGAAATCGAAAATTTAGGTTTTTCGAAAATTTTCAGATATCGGCCCCATATTGCACCCACAAGTGTATTAATGTGAGCTACACTTGCCCCTAAAAGGACGGCCTGGAAATCGAAAATTTAGGTTTTTCGAAAATTTTCAGATATCGGCCCCATATTGCACCCACAAGTGTATTAATGTGAGCTACACTTGCCCTAAAAGGACGGCCTGGAAATCGAAAATTTAGGTTTTTCGAAAATTTTCAGATATCGGCCCCATATTGCACCCACAAGTGTATTAATGTGAGCTACACTTGCCCCTAAAAGGACGGCCTGGAAATCGAAAATTTAGGTTTTTCGAAAATTTTCAGATATCGGCCCCATATTGCACCCACAAGTGTATTAATGTGAGCTACACTTGCCCCTAAAAGGACGGCCTGGAAATCGAAAATTTAGGTTTTTCGAAAATTTTCAGATATCGGCCCCATATTGCACCCACAAGTGTATTAATGTGAGCTACACTTTAAAAGGAGTAGTCTGGAAATCGAAAATTTAGGTTTTTTGAAAATTTTCAGATATCGGCCCCATATTGCACCCACAAGTGTATTTATGTGAGCTACACTTGCCCCTAAAAGGACGGCCTGGAAATCGAAAATTTAGGTTTTTCGAAAATTTTCAGATATCGGCCCCATATTGCACCCACAAGTGTATTAATGTGAGCTACACTTGCCCCTAAAAGGACGGCCTGGAAATCGAAAATTTAGGTTTTTCGAAAATTTTCAGATATCGGCCCCATATTGCACCCACAAGTGTATTGTGAGAGCTACACTCTAAAAGGACGGGCTCAGAAAATTTAGGTTTTTCGAAAATTTTCAGATATCGGCCCCATATTGCACCCACAAGTGTATTAATGTGAGCTACACTTGCCCCTAAAAGGGACGGGCCTGGAAATCGAAAATTTAGGTTTCCTTTCGAAAATTTTCATCGGCCCCATATTGCACCCACAAGTGTATTTTGAGCGATTACACTTGCCCCTAAAATCGCATTTTTGGGCGGATTTAGCGCCTAAAACCGCTATTTTGGCCAATTTTGTTCTTTCCCTAAAACCGCGTTTTTGTGCCGATTTTCGCCTAAAAAAGCGCATTTTTGGGTCGATTTACGCCTTAAAATATTTTGGGCTTAAAATTTTGGGCCGATCGCATTTTCGGGCCTAAAACCGCATTTTTACGGCATTTTACGATCTGCATTTTGCGCCAAAACTGCACCTAAATACGGCATTTTTGTCAAGCCTAAAAACCGCAATTTTGACCGATTTTCCTCTAAAAACCTGCATTTTCGGGCCTAAAAACCGCAATTTTGGACCGATTTTACCCCTAAAAACTGCGTTTTTGAGCCGATTTTTTGCTTAAAAACCGCATTTTTGGGCGGATTTAGCGCCTAAAAACCGCATTTTTGGCCCAAAAAACCGCTATTTTGGCCGTTCTTTTCCCTAAAAACCGCGTTTTTGTGCCGATTTTGCGCCTAAAAAGCGCATTTTTGGGTCGATTTGGCGCCTATAAATCGCATTTTCGGGCCTAAAAACCGCATTTTTGGCTGATTTTTCCTCTAAAAACCACGTTTTTTGGCCAATTTGGCGCCTAAAAACCGCATTTTTGGGCCGATTTAGTGCCTAAAAACCGACTTTTTGGTTCAAAAAACTGCATTTTGCGCCTAAAAACTGCATTTTTGGCCCAAAAAACTACATTTTTGCTCCTAAATACGGCACTTTTGGGCCTAAAAACCGCAATTCTGGACCGATTTATCGCCTAAAAACTGCATTTTCGGGCCTAAAACTGCATTTTTGGCCGATTTTACCCCTAAAAACTGCGTTTTTGAGCCGATTTTTTGCTTAAAAACCGCATTTTTGGGCGGATTTAGCGCCTAAAAACCGCATTTTTGGCCCAAAAAACCGCTATTTTGGCCGTTTTTTTCCCTAAAAACCGCGATTTTGTGCCGATTTTGCGCCTAAAAAGCGCATTTTTGGGTCGATTTGGCGCCTATAAATCGCATTTTCGGGCCTAAAACCGCATTTTGGCTGATTTTTCCCTAAAACCGCGTTTTTGTTCCGATTTTGGCGCCTAAAAACTGCATTTTTGGGTCGATTTGGCGCCTAAAACTGCATTTTACGGGCCTAAAACCGCATTTGGCCGATTTTTCCCTAAAACCGCGTTTTTGGCCGATTTTGCCTAAAACCGCCTTTTGGTTCAAAACTGCATTTTTGCGCTTAAAACCGCATTAGGGCCGAATGCCGCAATTTTGGGGCCAATTTAGCGCCTAAAACCGCATTTCGGGCCTAAAACCGCATTTTTGGCCGATTTTACCCCCTAAAACTGTATTTTGGGTCGATTTTGGGGCTATAAACCGCATTTTTGGGCCAAAGTTGCATTTTGCGCCCAAAACCGCATTATTGGTCCAAAAACGGGCGAATTTTCCTCTAAAAACGCGTTTTTGGCCGATTTTGCGCCGATTTTGCGCCTAAAAGCGCATTTTTGGGCCGATTTTGCGCCTAAAAAACCGCCTTTTTGGTTCAATAAAACTGCCTTTTCCTCTAAAACCGCGTTTTTTGGTCGATTTGGCGCCTAAAACCGCATTTTTGGGCCGATTAAACGATTTTGGTGTCTAAAAACCGACTTTGCCCAAAACTGCATTATTGGTCCAAAAACCGCAGTATTGGTCCAAAACCGCATTATTGGTCCAAAACCCGCATTATTGGTCCAAAAAACCGCAATTCTGGGCCAATATAGCGCCTAAAAACCGCATTTTTGGGGCGATTTGGCGCCTAAAAACGGCATTTTCGGGCCTAAAAACAGCATTTATGCGCTTAAAAAGCGCATTTTTGGGCCGATTTTGGGACAAAAAGCCGCATTTTTTTTGCCTAAAAACCGCATTTTGAGTCAATTTTACGGTTAAAAACCCGATTTTTGGTCGTAAAATCGAATTTTCGGGCCAATTTTGCGCCGCTAAAAACACCGTTTTTGGGCCGATTTTGTGTCCGGAAACCCCATTTTTCGACCTAAGAGCGCGTATTTTTGAGCCGATTTTGGGCCTAGAAACTGAATTTTCGGGCTTTAGATCCGCATTTTTGGTCCGATTCACGGAAATTCAGCTCAAAAGAGCGGTTTTTTTAGACGCAAAATCGCCACCGAAAATGCGGTTTTTAGGCCCGAAAGCGGTTTCTGAGCAGTTTTTAGGGGAGGGGGGGGTGTGGTTCGGAGGTGATGATATTAGAGCTTTTGGTTATCTAGAACGTGGAAAACTGTCATTACATTGTATATTAATAATTTCTGGCCGTGTGGGCGTATATATAAATGTTTATTAATATACCTGTTTTGTGGTCTGCGAGGGGTTGGAATACTGTAGATTCGTGATGTTTCTGTCTCCTCTCTCGCCGGTTTGGTCTTTTGCTAGACCGGGGTTTCGGCCGCTCGCCATCTTCAGTAGCGCTGTGTCACTGTCACTGTCAGCACTTTGGATGTTTTTTTCGGGTATATATAAATGTCTGTCTGTTTGTTTCAGGCGATCGAATAGAGAGCGTGAAGATAAGCCTGAGGCACATGGTGCTGGAGGACGCGCTCACCATCCTCAGCTACGCCTCGCCGTACGAGGTCGAGCTGGGTGTTGAGGAGGGCGGTGGGGGCGGCGGCGGGGCGGCGGGGGCTGCGGGGGCGGCACAAGCCCGCACCACGGCAACAACCGCCAGCCCCACCCGAGGATATGCCATCCGTTCTACAGGAGCCACTCGATATCGGACCTCACGGCGGTCAGTGAGGTCTTCTCACTCTCACCACTAACACGCCGCCTCAACGTCGCCTCTACAGCCACAATTACAATGTCTACTGTTGTTGTTACAGATCGGTAAATCGTCGACGACCGGCAGAAGGACGGACGAAAGGGAGAGGGATAGGGAGGCGAGGGAGGCGGACGAGACCCTCCCAAGGAAGAAGACGGTCGAGGAGACCGACCAGAACCTGAGGAACAGGATTATAGAGGGAGAGGGTAGCGGAGCCGGCAAAGAGGCCTCGCCGACCAACGTGAAGACTCTGCTGGCCAAGGGAATTCAGAACCTGAGGGAGAAGCTGCAGGGGGGGGCGCCCACCTCGTGGGGCGAGACGGGCGAGGCGGCGGTCCCCGAAGAGGTGAGGAGGGCGGCGGCCGCCGCCAAGAACAACAGGAGGACAGTCCGCCACCCGGACGAGTCGTTGGAGGCGGCGGCGGTGAGCAGGAGCAGGAGGAGGAGGAGGAAGAGGAGGAGGAGGAGGTGTCGGCGGTGACCGTCATCTCGGAGGAGGTGGCCGAAGACCCGACGACGGCCAAGAGGAACAAGAGGAAAGCCCGGTGCCGCCGCCCGATTACCCGGAAGAAGGAGAGGCGGAAGAGCGGGAGGGGCGGAAGGTGGCGGTGGAGGACCTAGAACTGGGACACGGAGTGACGATACACCTGAATTCGTCCCACATCACCGTCCACCAACCTCCGCCGCCTCCGCCTCCGCCACCGCCCCCGCCACCGCCGCCGCCGCCCCTCGCCGCTACACACACCGCCGGCCAGGAAGACCTGCTCGCTGGGAGACCTCTCCAGGTAACTCTCGGAGGAGGATTTATTGAATATATATTGGGGTCGGCAACTAACAAGACTTAAAAGGACCTTAAGGACGAGGAGCGCTCCGGACGTCCGGTGGAGGTCGACGATCCGCAATTACTTAGTTTATTATTCTGCTATATGTTTATCAGGTACGAGGAGGGTAGCTGCGGTACGAGGCTGGAGAGGGCCGTGTCGCTGGACCTGGAGGACGGGTGTTCGGCGGCGGCGGCGGCGGCGGCGGCCGCCTCCTCCTCTTCGGTGGCCGGTTGCGGAGGCGTCGGGGGCGGCGTCGGCACCTCGCCAAGGAAGAGGAAGGCGCCGCCGCCGCCGCCGCCGCCGCCCCTATCGCCCGGTACCACGCTCAAGAAGTCTTCGGTGTGGGCACGCTCGAGGACGCTGTGGACAGGTGCCGGCGGGAGGAGGAGGAGTCCGCGAGGAGGGAGGGAGGTGGAGGAGGAGTCGGAGTCGGAGTCGGAGTTGGAGGTGGATATAGAGGACGCGGAGGAGGTGGAGGCGGCGCCTCCAACGCCTCCTGAGGAACGCCGGACGCAGAAGAACGGCGGCGCCGGTCTTAGGACGCCGCAGAAGGTCGGGGGCGCCACTGGAGGAGGAGGAGCTGGAGGAGCTGGAGGAGGAGGAGGGCCGTCCAGGATACCGGTGAGGGCACAGCCCATCAACAAACCTTAGGGCGAAACCGGCCCCTAACAACAAACCTCGATACAAATACAAATAAAACCTAATATATATAGACTGAGTAAGAGAAGAGAGGTTATCGTACAAACCGTAATTGTAAATAGACAGGTTTCGGTGGGAGGGGGGGTTGGGGGGGCCCTGACCCGACCTCTCACCTTGTGTTGTGACCCGTCTGTAATATAACTGTATAATACCGTGTACAATATTAAATACGACTCACAGTAAATAACTCAATGTCCATTCCCTAATCGTTCGGTATATTAGGGGGGGGGGGGTAACCAAAAGTAATTGACATTTTCACTCTGTAATTAATTTTATTTCCCCGGAAAAGGAAACTTTCCGGAGATTCCCCCCTCTCTCTTGAAGAACTCCTCAAGACCAAAAAATACATCTTATCGAATTGTCGGATTACTTTCGGTACACCTATATATATATATATATATATATATATATATATATATATATATCTTTTAATATATAAATCTAGCTCCTTATCCTTCGATATACATCTAGTCTCTTTCCTCTAATGTAAATCCAGATCTTTTCTTCCGATATACAGCTACCTCCTCATACACTAATTTACATATATATATATATATATATATATATATATATATATATCCTTTCCTCTAACATACATATGGCTCTAACACATATTAGGGGTACCCCCGAAAGTAATCGACATTTTGACTTTGGAATTTAATTTTATTTTGCCAAAAAAAGAAACTTTAATTATTAATCTACTATATATATTCACCGATATTGCCAAAAACTCTGCCACTTTTCCGGCAAATTTTCCGGAGATTCCCCCCTCTCTCTTGAAGAATTTTCCTCAAGACCGAAATACATCTTATCTAATTGTTGGATTACTTTTGGGTACACCTAATATATATATATATATATATATATATATATATATATATCTTTTAATATATAACTCTAGCTCCTTATCCTTATAATATAAATCTTACCCCGTATCACATTGACCTCCCCCAGTAGGCCTCCGATATTGTCCTAGGAGAGGGTCCTCCGCTTCAATCTTCAATATTAGAGGCGAAGGGCGTTAGAGGCGAAGGGCGTTAGAGGCGAAGGGCGTTAGAGGCGAAGGGCGTTAGAGGCGAAGGGCGTTAGAGGCGAAGAGCGCGGGGCGAAGGGCCGGAGGCGAAGGGCAAGCTCTTGGAAAGCGTTCACAAAAAAAAAAAAAAAATATCGCATTAGACATCACACTAATACCGGCGGGGAAATTCGTATCTTATATATTTATTTATAAATTTATATTTATACGGTACAATAAATATTAGTGGCACCCGAAAATAATCGAAATTTTGACATCGGAATTGATTTTATTTCGCTAAAAAAAAATTATTAAATTTTCGATTTCCCTCTCTCTCTCTCTTGAAGAAAACTCCTCAAGACCGAAATTCAATCCTTATCAAATTGTCGATTACTTTCGGCTGCGCCTAATATATTATAATGTATTATAATTTATGTACGAGTGTAGAAAATCAAAATTGTACAAGAGGAATAGAAAAATAATTTTCTACAGTGCCAAAGAGAGCGGAGATCGTTTTGTACCGGGCTAAAAAAAAAAATTCGATTATCGATTTAAAATGTACACCAATATTACTTGTATAAAAGTGTATTTAATTTCTTTTTTTTTCTTTTTTTAATTGACCTAATTGTATTTAAACGTTTACTAACGTTTATAGAAACGGGGGCGCATAAAATCGGTCGGACGTACAAAAAGAAATACAGAAACATCGGAAAAATTTTAACATACCTTTTTTGTGGTCTGCGAGGGTTGGTCTTTCGTCAGACCGGTTTCGGCCGCTCGCCGTCTTCAGTAGCAGTTTCAGTGGATGGGGGGCATCGTCACTGCACTGTGTCACTGTCACTGTCACTGTCACTGTCACTGTGTCACTGTCACTGTCTCACTTGTACTGTATACAACAAAAGTGGCCCACTTAGAGAACTACAAAACACGTACAAATCTACAAAAACAGAAAAAAAAGGGCGGGCGGGTTGAAACCCCGTGATTTGTATCGGTGCTAAATGAAATTACAAGAAGAAAAAAACAACAAAAATAATATAATGTCGAGGAACAAATGTGTACTGTTATAATTATAAAATTATACAAAAAAAAAAAAATTGTGTTTAATATGTTATTGTAAATAAAACTGTACAGTTATTATATCCGCCAAGTTCGTTTAACCCAAATATTATGTTCATCTATTCCCAAGTTGAAATACACCGTTTTGTGTAACGGTGGTTTCTAATGCCAAAATCCGGTTTCCCAAAATGCGGTTTCTAAGGCCAAAATGCGGTCTTTGGAAGCAAAATCGGCCCAGAAATGCGGTCTTTGGAAGCAAAATCGGCCCAAAAATGAGGTTTTTGGGCGCAAAATCGATCCAAAAATGCGTCTTTAGGCGCAAAATCGGCCCAAAAATGAGGTTTTAAGGCGCAAAATCGGCCCAAAAATGCGGTTTTAAGGCGCAAAATCGATCCAAAAATACGGTTTTTAGGCGCAAAAATACGGTTTTTAATCCCAAAATTAGTCCAAAAATGTGGTTTTTAGGTCGAAAGGTGCAGTTTTAAAGACCAAAATCGGCCCAAAAAAAGCGGTTTTTAGGCGTCAAATCGGCGCAAAAATACGGTTTTTAGGCGCATAATCGGCCCAAAAATGCGGTTTTTGGGTCCAAATAAGCGAATTTCAGGCGCTAAATCGGCCCGAAAATGCGGCCTTTAGGGGAGAATTCGACCCAAAAATGCGGTTTTTGGGTCCAAATAAGCGAATTTCAGGCGCTAGATCGGCCCAAAAATTCGGCTTTCAGGCGCTCAATCGGCCCAAAAATTCGGCTTTTAGGGCAAAATCGGCCCAAAATGCGTTTTTTAGACGCAAAAGTCGGTTTTCAGGCCCTGAAAGCCGGTTTTAGGCGCAAAATTGGCCAAAAAATACGGTTTTCAGTCGCAAAATCGGCCCAAAAATGAGGTTTATAGGCGCAAAATGGATCCAAAAATACGGTTTTTAGGCCCAAAATCGGCCCAAAAATGCGGCTTTCAGGCGCTAAATCGGCCCAAAAATGCGGCTTTTAGGGGCGAAATCGGCCCAAAAATGCGGTTTTTAGAAGCAAAACTTATTTAAACTTTTCTTTTTCTGTCAAAATAAAATTAATTCCAAAGTCAAAATGTCTACTACTTTCAGGGTATACCTAATATTTTCACCCTGTACAATGAACAAACGATTGATTTTCTAAATGACAAAAAGCGTTATTAGTAATAAAAAGTAGAAAATACTCAATTGGATCTGTCGAAAGGGGGATCGAACTCAATTTCTCAACAACAATAGAGGAAATATAATTTTATTACTGTCCGTTACAAATTACACTTTTTGTACATTTTTTACAAAATATCATTTATACATTGCACGTACGTTCTACTACTTGCAGAGGGAGAGCCGTTACTCGATTTGAACGGTGGAGAAAAGCAAAAATAATTTTTTAATTTTATTCCCACTAAATATTCGTTATCGTAACGTTATCGGGCCCGATCCAAAGTTATTTATTGCGAGAAACGTTTGTAGAAAAATTGTTTAGAAAAATATCGATTTTTAGTCGTTATTTATAAATTTTTGACGAGGACAACACTCATATATACAATCTATAATGCAATCGATTTCTAATACATAATCATATGTACATAGTCTGGATTGTACAAGAACTATATGAAGATATCGATGAAACGTAAAAGCTACAAAATTTGGGGATTGTACAACTAAATCGTGCAGAAAAGCGCCAGTGTATACTATCCAATTTTAGCCCCAAAATGCCATTTTAGCGCCAAGAAGGCCAATTTTAGCCCCAAAATGCCATTTTTAGACCCAAAATGGGAATTTTAACTCCCAAAAGGCCATTTTAGCTCCAAAATGCCATTTTCAGCCCCAAAATGCTGAGTGTTATTGGCCAGAAAGAAAACCGGCCTGGAAGTTTAACAGAAAATTGACTTTTTAATCTGGTCGGAGATACTTTGAAGGAGACAAAATAGATATTCTTAAATAAATGAATAAAATTTTGTCAAAACCCAAATTATACCCGATACTTTTATACATCCCAAAAATTCTACAGACACCCAAGAAAGGGAAGGAAACGAATCAAATATACTGATAAATTAATATTTTTAAAAGTTATAACTGAAAAGTTCCCCCAAAACTATCGCTTGTGATTATATATATAATAATATTATATATTATATATAGATTATTATTACAGCTAATTTAACATCAAAGTTGTTGCTTGCAGTGTGCAGTTGTGGCGAAGGGAACGGTTAAATGAATAAAATTAAAAAAAAAAAAAAATTAATAATTCAAAAGTCGAGGTAATGCAGAAACCTTTGCCCGTTTACAAAGATAAAAAGCGGACGGCTACTTGTAATAACAGTTAAAATGAATATTATAATTCAATTAGACAGAATAATTCAAACATTCGGGTAACACACGGTAACCTTCACTGGTCTATGAAGAGAAAACCGTCTTATAACCTGCCCACTGCGCTGGGCAATCGCCATTGTCATCCGGCTTGTAATAACAATTAAAATGAACATTATAATTCAATTAAACATAATAATATGAAAGTTCGGGTAATACGGGGGAAACCTTCGATGATCAACGAAAGAAAACCGTCCCATAACCTGCCTACCGAGCTGGGCAATGGCAATTGTCATCCGAAGCAGTCAACTGCTTGTAATAATGATTAAAATGAACATTATAATTCAATTAAACATAATAATATGAAAGTTCGGGTAATACGGGGAAACCTTCCGATGATCAACGAAAGAAAACCTTCCTTATAACCTGCCCACTGTGCTGGGCAATCGCAATTGTCATCCGGCTTGTAATAACAATTAAAATGAACATTATAATTCGATTAAACATAATAATATGAAAGTTCGGGTAATACGGAGGAAACCTTCGATGATCGAGGAAAGAAAACCGTCCCGTAACCTGCCTACCGAGCTGGGCAATGGCAATTGTCATCCGAAGCGGTCAACCGCTTGTAATAACAATTAAAATGAACAATATAATTCAATTAAACATGATAATATAAAAGTTCGGGTAACACAAGGAGACCTTGACTGATCAATGAACATAAAACTGTCATAATAAATAAATAAAACCTGCCCGCCGTGCTGAGCTATGGCCGTTGTCGTCCAACGCAGACGATCCGCTCTTAATAACAATTCGAATGAACGTAACAGTTTGAAAGTTCGGTTGACAACGGTGGGAAGCCGGTCCTACGAAAAATTGGTCGACCTACGCCGACGACTGTTTGTAGTTCTTGGTGTCGAGCAGTTTGACGCCGCACATGGCGCAGATTCCCTTCTTGTAGGCGCACGCCTGGCAATAGTGCGAACCGACCTGGTGGACCTTCTGGCGGCATATACGGCATATCTGGAACGTCAGCGTGTACGGTCCGAAACGGTTCGTCTTCGAAGTCAGCGCCTTGTTCTCGCCGACTTTGCGGCCGCCGCTCTCCACCGTGTTACGCGCGCCGCTCTTCCACGGGTCCGGCGTTATCACCTTACCGAGCTTCTTTTCGCACTTGCCGCAAACCATCCTGAAATTGAAATTACGACAACGCTGTGACTACAACGGGCATTGTGTCGGGTCGACAACTAAGTAATTGCGCGGATAAGCTACGTATAAGATATATTCGGCTTCTCCGCATGTTGAACTACAGCGATCCGAATCACGATAACGGCCTTTATTCGGTCATCGACCTCCTCCACCGGATGTCCGGAGCGCTCCTCGTCTTTTAACGAAAAATTCCCCGACCGGAATTTTGCCGTCCTTCTAAAGCTTCGTCGCCGTACACGGCGTACAACTTTTTTACGAGCGAAATGTGACGGAAACGCCCGTTTCGGTTCACGGCGTTTTACCTTTTTATGCGTACACGGTCGATGTAATTTCGATACCGAATATTTCAGAAAGGACCGAATAATAATAACGTATCGAAGAATCTTATCCGTGCAAAGACGTTGTCGACGTACTTAAAAATATGTACGACGCCACTTGTCGGTGATTAGATATCTGTTTCATTCGATATCGTGACGTTTCTATTTCAACCTTCGCCCCGGAAACTATCGATTGTACAAAAGGTTCAATTTTGTAATTTAACTAATATCAACTGGCTAATTCCGATAAATTACCCGGTCCGAGAGACATATTCTTTCCTCGCATTCAGGACGCGCATAATCTCCAAGATTCGTACATATCACGATCACTGTATTTCCGGACTCTCGTCGCTCGAACTCAACCTTTCCGTAGCCGCACAAAAGACGTCGTGCTTCTATAAGCGATAATAATAATAATAATAATAATAAAGACACGCCGTCGCCCACAGCTGTACGTCACGATATCTAACGAAACAGATATCGATATATAACCTCGCCTATTGGGCGATATATCGATATACAGAGGGCGCGGTCCAAAAAAAAATATATCCACCGTTTTAAAAGTCCATAACTTGCAAACTAATTGACGGAATTGTGTCTCATTTTGGTACTGTTATAGTGTTGTAGTTGCGGCAATCGCGCCATACAAATGGGCTTATCTTCTACCAGGAAGATGGATAGAGGTCAGAGCTGCTGTAACGTCCACCAGGTTCTCCAGACTTAAACTCCTTTGGACTTTTACCTGTGGGGAACACTCATTTATTGACAAAAGCCACGGACATTGGATGAACTTTGAGAATCCATCCTACATATTCACTGCAAATATCCCAACTGAACACGTGTGCAGTCAGTAATTGGTGATGCAGTTCATCGTTTCCTGTGTATGTTAATAATGGTGACTATTTCGAACACCTACAGCTATGTGATATCTTTAAGTTGGACTTTAAGCTACACTTTCACCAAAAAGACAATTCGGTCAATTAGTTTGCGAGTTATGGACTGTTAAACAGTGGATACATTTTTGGACCACTCTGTATACATATATATATACTGTTAAAAACCTAAGTTTTCAATTGGTTATTCCCAAATTCTCCCATTTCCTGTGAATAATTCCCAATTCCTTTACGGCAATAAACGCTCCTTTACGCTTTCTCCTAGCCCGGAAAGAAGAACTAAAAATTGATCAAAAATGATCTAAAAATTCAAAAAATCAAAAATTGATATAAAAAATTGATGAAAAATGATCTAAAAATTGATCTAAAATGAGTCAAAAATTGATCATTGAGTTATGGACTGTTAAACTGTGGATACATTTTTTTGGACTGCCCTCTGTATATTCCATGTCCATTATTATGGTGGTATTATTATTATTATTGAGTGATTTGGGGGGGGGGGCAAAATTACAGTAAGAATAAATGTCGATTCTACAATAAATAATAACGAGCCGAAAGCGCGAAATAACAGCGTCGAATCGCAAATGTCGATTCCGATTCGGAGCCGTTTAAAATCTGTCTTCGAAATCGAGGGCTCGAATAATTTTCAGTTTTTAACAACGTAAGGACGAAAACGAATCGTAAAAACTATTTATAGGATATTTCGCTTTTTCGCGGCTTATTACGCTCTCGTAATGAGCGACATTCCGCATTCCGGCGAATAACGAGTCCCGTAATTCGGTCGTAGAGCGTATCGGATTCGAGTTTATCCGTCGTTTTTACATTTCAAATTCATATTTATATCCCCGATATGGAGAATAAAAGAGAAATTTGTGAAAATTATAGCGATATCAGCGAGTAAAACGACGAATTAGAATTTGAAGTTTATAGCGAACATAATAGACGCTGTTAGCCGCGCGATAACGCCGACAATATCGAACCGAGCCACGAATCCGATTCTAACGATATAGCGATATATTTCCGCTGTTATACGACGAATTGAAAGTGATATCGAGGGATCCGTGAAAGTGATACAGGGGAAAATGTAGAAGACTGAAAAACGACGAAATGGTTAATATTCCGTCTCCTGCGGATTTCGATATTTCGCCTCGAATCCGCCGGACCGCGAATTTCCGACCTGATAAAAGAACGGTTGGATATTTTTCGATTATACTTTACGGATACATCGATCGATTCCGCAATAAAGGAGAAAAATGATAATATGTCCGGTACCAGTTGCTGGTAATATGAATTGAAAAAAAACTTCGAGTGCAAAGGATTTAACGCTAAAAGGTGAAATTTCCTTAGCACTCTACCTGACCTGAGAGTTTCTGGATGACAGAAAAGCGAATAATTTATGTTCCGTTGAAATATAACGTTGAAAATAAATGTCGGACGCCAACTAACTTTCGGAATGATGATCGGGCTGCGGACAGAAGAAATTTCAAAATAAAAAACTTCTCAAATATCGGATTCCATTTTTCGATGAAACTTCTTCAGAATTCCAATGGAAAATACAATCGAATATATCTAAATTGCGCACTCAACCTTCGCTCTATTAGGTAAACAGATTCGTCAAAACAAAACCTTCCCCCAACCGAGAGGCGGCAAAGAGGTATGACTCCTATCCTGACGGTGCGCCTCTATTATATCCGTTGAAATATAAATATTTTCCGAGCGAAACTTTTTAATCCGTTCCATTTTAAATTGAACTCCGATATATTTTCTATCTTTACCATCGAAACCGCAGTGATAAATTCAATATTTATACCGGCCCTCTTACAGACGTATTGTCGGCAACGCGTGTACGAATTCGTGATTCGAGAAAATACACAAGGATTTGTTCAGACTTTCGACTCGGATTCGAGCAAATTCCCGAAGTAAGAATTTAAAATTTAAAATTCGGAATTAGAAATAAAAAATATATATATATATGTACCGCCAACAATCGGTTATTTTTTTATTTAAATATTTCTTACCTGTATACTCTTGTATTAGGTATAGTGTCAATTTGAAATAGGGAATAAAAAAAACGATTATTCTGTATTCTGTTGACTATAATTGAAAAAATTCGCTAAAGTTTTACGTGGCTATTTTTAAATACCAATTTTTTTTAAGTTCAAACCGGTGAAAAAACTTTCTGTTTTCAATCTGAAATAATTCAGTTGATACCAATTCGATAATCGCTCTGCTGGATTATTCGTCCGAAAAAAAGGGTTTTTTGTCTGCGACATTTTATTTTTTAAATAAAAAAAATTTATTTTCTCACCAACCAATACGGTCGGGGCTACCGACCAACCGAAAACTAACGGTTCTCAGACAAAAAAAAATTCAAAACCCACCGAAAAAATATTTTTAAACCGCCGACATTGAACCGCGTAAATTTCAAAACTTTAAATATATTTATTATATATATATATATATATATATATATATATATATATTTTTTTAATTTTTTATTATTATATTTATATAATTGTATATACACCACTCCATTTCAGCAGTTCATTTTGCGAAAGTGAGCCATAATAATATGCCTTTCATGAATACTTTTTACGAATCCAATGGCTTGTATATTCGATTTGCTGGCTGAAATCGCTCGGCTCGATAAATTGTAAAGTTACATTAATTTTTACGGTCGTGTCTGACCCGTTCCGACGTCCGGTTCTTTCGCGCGACGTACGACCCGTTCGATTGCCGTTGACCCGGTTTCGAATTTCGGGCGTTTCTCGACCCCGAATCGAGACTATCGATTGATCGATTCGAGAACGGCGACTTTATTATATATATATAACGACTTCGAGGGATATCGAAAGGGGAAAAAAATACGGTGACAAAAAAAAGAACGGGTCCCGCGACAAATTAACAGTTATTGGTCACTGACCGGCTCGCGGTAGGATATTTGTAATCTATTAGAAATTCTAATTACGTTGAAAAGAATACTGCCCGGATTTCAAGTAGAAAATATGGTCCTTTAAGTATATTTACAACAATCCGAAAACATTGATGGGATAGGATAGTAAAAAATGAACGAGAGAATACTTTATTTGAACGGATCGAATCCAAACCCGAATCGACCCACTTGTACTGTATCGGGAATAATTTTAAATGGCCGGATTTAAATTGAATTTTTTATATTTACATTTTAACGGGTGAAATTATTTCAGCCGCATAAAAACCGGGTGAAAATGAAAATAGAATTAATGTTTTCGGTACATTTCGGTCAGCCGAAAGATTGCATGTTGCATTCTTTGTCCAATATACTTTTTCGTGAAAAAAGAAAAAAAAGCAGAGACTGCATCTTTTTCACTTCTAGCTGAATCACGAATCTTTTTTTTTTCCAGAAATTAAGATCGAAGAAAAAAAAAGGAAAACGCGATTTGTTTTCAATGAATTCAGAGAATAGAGCACATCATGGCCCCTAACTCAAACGAACATTCTCCTTATTTTTGTAAGAAATTTGGCAGAATTCTACTTTATTTGGCGATTTTTCACTTGTGCCAGGCTAACGGAAAATTACCAGCCAAGGAAATTATCGTTTTTTAACTTATTTCGCCTTTTGAAGCTCCGACAAAGAAACATTTTTCGGACTGTTTTTAGCGCAATTTTTAATCGGAAATTGCTGTATTTCAGTTAGAATTTATCTAAAAAAAAGTCCGGGAAATTGTAATTTTAAACCTAAGTTAATATGCAAGTTAATATGCCTAATATTGGGGGAAGGGGGGCTACCCACAAAAGTAATCGACATTTTGACTTTGGAATTCCTTTTTATTTTGCCAGAAAAAGAAACTATTATTATCGCCACAACTAAAAAAAAAATACATCTTATCAAATTGTCGATCACTTTTTTTCACCTAATAATATTCGAAAATATACAAAATAAAATGTAAAATATACAAAAATTAAGATCGAAGACAGATCTCCCCCCCCCATCTGAAACGAAAATTCCCCCTTACGATTGTAAGAAATTTTGCGAAATTCCACATTATTTGGCGAACGGAATTAATTTGTTTTCTAAATTCCTCACGAAATTGATTCTATAGTTGTTGCAGGCTTTCATTGTATATTTTCCCGATTATCATATAACGATATTGTTGAATATTCCCGATCGGTGTACCATAATATTTAAGTGTATATATATATATATGGTAGGAATTACAGTTTTTATATCGTTTTATCGATATTTTTTTATTTAAGGGAATAAAACTTTTTCGTTATCTTTGAACGGGTCGTCCCGTTCACAAGTATGGCGCGGATAGGGATCGGAGGACCGGATCGATCCATCGATTCCAGTATTTTTTTTTTTTGTTTTTGTTTCGGAGCCCCAAACGATAAATGTTCTCTCGGACAATTGTCGGTTTTATCCGCGAGTACGAGCGGGCATTTTTTAAATTTAATTTCGTATAAATTTAACGGCCGTAATATCTAGTTGTATAGGCGGGTTCCCAGCCAGTGCCTTCTCGATCGCTGGATTGCGGGTCGATGGTCAGGTCGGTGGTCGCTTGGTCTCTATAGATCGTCGTCGTCTTGGAGCGGGACTGGAGTACGGCGCCTGAAGGATATATCGGGATATCGGCGAGGATTTCGATTTTGGGGCCGACCAGTCGGGAGACTGAATCGTGACGCGCCCGGACGGGATTCCCGGAAGTGATATTATCCCGTTTCGGATCCCGTTTCGCCCCAGCCGATCCCAGCCAGCCTCCTCCTGGGAAAGGGGGGGAACTCCCAGTCTTCCCTGTGTCAGACGCGCCAGAAGCGTCAGACAGCCGCTGAAATCTACAAATATATCGGTAAACGGCCCCTACACAACACCCCCCCCCTCTTAACCTCTATTTGATTCCAAAACATCCCCGATACCCGATACCCAGCAGATCTGTCAAATCACTCCCCCCAACACTCTTCCATGAAATGATTTCCACTCCCCTCTACCACCACCACGAGTTGTAACAGTAATGGACGGAAAGGAGGTCGAAGAATTCCCCCCCGCCGATAGGTTATTCGGCGAGGTTATAAACCGATGTCCAGTCGTTTATCGAGGCGTTTACATCACGCAAATCGCTCCGATACTCTGTTTTACAGCATCGTTTCGTCCGTTCGATTTGCGGGCCGAAGGATTTTTCCGTTTCCCTCCAATCGAACTTTCGCGAAATCGGTTCAAGCCGACGAGTGCCTATCATAGTCGAGCCCGTTCGCAGCCGAAGCCTCGATTTTCGGCAATTCGCGACTAATATCCCAAAAAATTATCCCGTCTTTCGCGACGCACGTATTCCGACTCTCCGCGACTCGAATCGTCACAAAAACTCGATATACGAAAGATGAACGGGACGCGGAACCGATATCGCGCTTCGTCGCGCAATCCGACGCACGGATTTTTATAATAAACCCAACCGCCGGCACTGAAACGGTCGATGGAAGCGAAATCGTAAATTCCCCTCCCCCCCCATTGAAGAAAAAACGGATAAATATTCGGGGCGACGGATATACTGATAGATAACGTAAATTTAGCCCGTAAAAGGAAATAGATAAATGGACACGTCCTGAATGAGAGTAAAATTCGCATCGTAACTAGTTACAATTTTCCCTACCATCTACTGAATTCCTCGCCGATTCAAATAAAACGATATTCGTTTTGTGATATTCAATTTTACAGCCGGTTTCCCATAGTTTATTATGCGTTCGATCACTTGAAATATGTAAGTTTATATAACGAATTATGTATCGCCGAAGCTCGCGATTATCGATATCGTCCCTTTTTGGATATCGCTATTGTTTTTCCTGTAATTTTTCAATTTTTCGTGAAGGAAATTCGCAATTTTACTCTCATCGAGATTGGGTTTCGTCGTCACTACGACACTGTCAACAGTCCCTAGTGTTGTTTAGTCGTTATTAAACTTATTTATAACTTTATATACTAATTGAAGTGTAGGACAATTTTCAGACAATAACTGTTGACGTTGGGTATTTTTTTTGTTGGAAAATAAAAATAAAATTGTGGCTCTAAGGTCTGTATAAATTAAAGATCATCAAAGTTATACGTATATACTGATGTAAGTGTACGATTATTTTCAGATAGTGTTGCGTCGCGCGAAGATGCGGGGGCGGCCGGCGAAGATGAACGAAGATTGAGGAGGCGGCAGAGGGGTGGGGTGGTGGGGGGGGGCGATGGCCAAGAAGCAGCGCAGCAGCACGAACGTATCGACGCGACTCACCGACCCGATAAGGCAGGGCGAGATACTGTGCGATGTCGCCAAGAGGAAGTGGAAGCTCGGCCGACCGATAGGCGTCGGCGCTTTCGGCGAAATATATCTAGGTGAGAATCGGCGGTAAACATCCGTCTGAAAGTGCGAAAAGTGGCTGACGCCGCCGCTGAAGTTCCGCCGGAGACAGAAACACGACAAACCTACATCATTAGAGTATCCGATTGAAATTTCAAAATAAAACGTTCCGTTTCTCAGCCTGCCGCATAAATGTACACGATTCAGTTTTATTTCTACATCGAGTGGTACAACATTTACGGACAAATAACGTACTTATATTATTAATTGCCGCTAAGCCCGCATCTTTTAACTGATTATTTTTTTTCAAAAATTTTATATTTTACGATGTTCTGATTCGACGCCGTTATCTCTTTTTTTTTTTCAGCTTCCGACGATATTTCCAAACATGTCGGATCCGACGCCAAATACGTCGTCAAATTGGTAAGTCGAGAAATATAGATTGCGTTTACGGAAAATTTT
Organism: Lethocerus indicus; assembly: GCA_019843655.1. Lineage (NCBI taxonomy): Eukaryota > Metazoa > Arthropoda > Insecta > Hemiptera > Belostomatidae > Lethocerus > Lethocerus indicus. The sequence goes on from JACDQD010000002.1 coordinate 38,208,195, forward strand.
TTCCAACCGCCGATATATATTACCCGGAGTCAGGAGTGTTGATCGAACCGGCGTTTAAAAAGTGTTTCGTTTAAAAAAATTCGGCAACCGGATATTCGCACCGGATAAAAAAAAAATTTTTATTCTATTTAGAAAATTAATAGAAATCGGAATATAAATATAGGGTGTCCCAAATTAACGCATAAGATTTGAATCGAAACTGTGGCTGCCCAAACTTTTTCGCCATTTATTAAATATCGCTTCAATAATGTAACGCACCCCATTTGTACTGACCCTAAACTATCGGCTGTCGAATGGTTTTTTTTTTAATACGGTTTTGCCGACTGGCGAATTCAAATCTGGCGTTAATTTTTGGACACCCTATATAAAGTAGAGATTTTTCAATTATAAATACCTGAATAGAATAACCGATTACGAAGTTATGCGTACCTTGAAAAAAATTGGTCGCAAGAATTTTCCGTAGCCCAGAAAACTACTGCACATGACCAGCCGAACAAAATATTGATACTTTTCCGGGCGCAAGCCAAAAAAAAAAATCGCCAAATAATGCGGAATTCCGCCAAATTTCTTACAATCAATAAGGGGAATATTTGTTCGGGCCGTGTGCTCTATTCTCTAATTCATTCGAAACAAAACACGTTTTCCTTTTTTCGTCGATCTTAATTTTTGTAAAAAAATGATGAAAATTTAGGATTTAATTAGAACTGAAAAAGAAGCAGTCTCTTTTCGTGCGGTTCTCTCGCTCGACTTTTTATTCCTTAACTGTTATTCGGCTAACGGAAAAGTACCGAAATATTTTTATACGATAACTTTTATAGAACTAAATCTTGGTTTTTTTTCTTTTTCAGGAACCCCACTCGAACGGTCCGCTGTTTGTCGAAATGAACTTTTACCTGCGCGCAACCAAACGGGAAATGCGTAAGTACGGCTTTTGAAATTTTCGAATCGGATCGATAAAAAAATATTTCGCGTTCGACTGACTCCCCTTCGCCGAAAACAATATTAAAAGATGAAAATGTTTGTACAACTGTAGAATGTATTTTGATGTGCGCGACATGATTTATGCGCAGGGGGGGGGGGGGGTGGGAGAGCGCTCTGGAGGTCGATGATGACCGAATAAAGGCCATTATCGTGATTCGGATCGCCATAGTTCGACACTGGGACATTGCGCAGAAGCCGAATGTGTCTTATACGCGCATTCGAAACCGTCTACGGGGCTTATCTGTGCAAAGATGTTAAAATTATGTACGACGCCACTTGTCGGTGAATTCCGCAATTTTGCTTTATGTCGTCAACCCAATACATATCTTAATTGTACTTACAACTGTAATGTTGTTCGTACCATATTCGTCGCCTATTCTATTCTGTACGCGAATTGCGACATTTACATTTCTTATATCTCTTTCCTTTTGCAGTCGACGATTGGAAAAGGGAAAAGCGATTGAAAACTCTCGGCGTTCCGGCCCTCTACAGTTTCGGCTCGCATTTCTACAAGGGCGAACGGTTCCGGTTCCTCGTTCTGCCGCGTCTCGGCGACGACATACACAAAATATTTTTGAAACATTCCAAAAGATTCCACGTCAAGACGGCGTTCACGTTGGCCTACCATATCGTAAGTGCGGGGTTCATCGTCGCCGCGTTACTATCCCGCTCGATATATATAAATGCAATTAATTTACTATACCTGTTTTGTGGTCTGCGAGGGGTTGGAGAATACCGTAGGTTCGTGATGTTTCTGTCTCCTCTCTCGCTGCCGGTTCGGTCTTTTGCTAGACCGGTTGGTTTCGGCCGCTCGCCATCTTCAGTAGCGCTGTGTTACTGTCACTGTTAGCACTTTGGATGTTTTTCAGGGGGCATCCTCACTGCTGCACTGTCACTTTCACATGTACTGTAGTGTTTGTCAGTATGTCAGTCATTTATATATGTGTTCTGTTATTGTTATTGGGGGATTATGTTTGTCTTCGGATTTTGTTAATACGTTTTCTAAGTGTGAGTCAGATTGTCGGAAGGGGATGGTGTGATCCTTTAAGAGGATTATATTATAATTATAATTAACGAAATCTGAAGACAAACATAACAACAACAGAACACATATATATATATATATATATATATATATATATATAAACGACTGAGATACTGACAAACATTACAGTACATGTGAAAGTGACAGTGCAGCAGTGAGGATGCCCCCCGAAAAACATCCAAAGTGCTAACAGTGACTAAGTGACACAGCGCTACTGAAGATGGCGAGCGGCCGAAACCGAGGTCTAGCAAAAGACCGAACCGGCAGCGAGAGAGAGGAGACAGAAACATCGCGAAACTACAGTATAAATGCAAATTGTTTTACCGGTAAAAACAGATGGACTCGTTGGAGTACATCCACCACTGCGGCTACGTCCATTCGGACATCAAGGGTATGAACCTGGCCGTGGGCGAGAGGGAAGCGCCCGTCTACCTGCTGGATTTCGGTCTGGCGACGCGGTACGTCTACAGGAACGGCGTGCACAAGGAGTACACGCCGGACGACAGGCGCGCCGAAGTCGGCACCCTCGAGTTCTCATCCAGGGACTCGCACATAGGAGGTAACCGGCTCTGTTTTATCCCCTTTCGTTTCGGCGCTTTCGGAATATCTCGGACACAATCGAAAGTGCGCAAGTATTTAAGAATAACATACATAAATGATGTAATAAATGAGAAGTCGAATTTCCAGAGTGACTCAATTCGATGACGGCAACGTACCAAAAATTTCAAAAACACAAAGACAAGGACAGACTGTAAAAAGTTGACAAAACTCTTAAGATACAAGAAACAACCACATTATATACATATATAAGTTATGTGATAAGTTATAAGGAATTAAGCATGTTTATAGACAATGATAAGTTAGATTCAGCAAATCCCTTTTCCTACTGACCACCGAAAGGAGTCTGCGCTCCGTTATTTTTCTATCGTTAAATACATTGTCTTGCGTTACAGTAGTAGTGATTATTGTTTTTCTTGCTTTTCTTTGTACGTTCTAAGAATAAATTCCTTTTTAAAAACCTCAATTACGTAGCGATTCACATATATATATATATATATATATATATATATATATATATATATAAGGTGTACCCAAAAGTAATGAACAATTTGATAAGATGTCTCTTTGGTTTTGACGAGTTCTTCATGAGAGGGGAATCGAAAATTTGCCGAGAAAAGTGGCAGAGAATTGTCGATAATATCGGCGAATATATATAGTAGATTAATAATTGAAATTTCTTTTTTAGCAAAATAAAATTAATTCCAAAGTCAAAATATCGATTACTTTTCGGTACCCCTAATATATACATGTATAAAACTTATTACGGTAACTTATGTTCTGTCTTTGTTGTTGAAATTATCGGTATATTGTGGTGATTGTATTGAGTCGCGTTAGCGGGGCGAATATGAAGTCACTCTGGGAAATTTGCCCTCTTATTTACATAAATTACATATATTACATTATCCGTACTCTCTGTTGTGCACGTACGACATCGTCCCATGTGCTAAAGGCGGCTGACCGCGCTACCGAAGATGGTAGAGGGACGAAACCGCAGTCCGACCAAGCCGAGGCGAAGAGAAGAAGAAGAAAACTTCCGCTAAAAGCTGTTATTTCTAATTTAATTATCCGATAAAATGTATTTTTAAAACGGCATTTTTTGCAGCTATCTCGAAACGGCGACTTCGAGTCGCTTCGGTTACAACGCGATCCGTTGGCTGGAGGGCCGACCCGTGGGACACCGAATTGGCCAATCCGCAGGCGGTAAAGACGTTGAAGGACAAGTCGATGGCCAACGTCAACGCTTTCCTCAATACGGCCTTCGCTTCGGCTCATCACAAACCTCCAGGTCACCGGACACAATCAAACACATATATATATATACATAAGCTAAGAAATGTCTCAAAGAAGGATTCAATCACCGAATAATAACACAGGCATAGCTTTCGGAGCGAGACTGTCAAATAAACTAAATATATATATATATATATATATATATATATATATATATATAAGGTGTACCCAAAAGTAATGAACAATTTGATAAGATGTCTGTTTGGTTTTGACGAGTTCTTCATGAGAGGGGAATCGAAAATACGGCCTTCGCTTCGGCTCATCACAAACCTCCAGGTCACCGGACACAATCAAACACACACACATATATATATATATATATATATTATATATAAATATGAACTTTCTAGTAACGTATACTGGGCACTCTGCGCGACGTACGGTTTCCGGATCAAGCGAAAGCGAATAATTTTTGTTTCCGCCTTCAAAATTGTCCCAATTTAATTTTTTTTAATAATATCCGGTACGGAAATGTAGAAATATCGCGTCGGATTTTTTTTTTTTTCCGCTTTGTTTTACGACGCTTTATTAAGTCGTAGTCGGTGACAGTTCTACACCGCCGATTTACGACGTCCGACGACGCGAACCAACAAAATTTACTCCGCCATATTATTTTACAGTTGACGGATTACAAACGAAACCTTTTTTTTTCCATACATATAAGAGGGAAAGGTATTTTAATATACCTGTTTTGTGGTCTGATGTTTCTGTCTCCTCTCGCTGCAGTTCGGTCTTTGCCAGACCGGTTTCGCCGCCGCCATCTTCAGTAGCGCTGTGTTACTGTCACTGTCAGCACTTTGATGTTTTTGGGGCATCTCACTGCCCACTGTCACTTTCACATGTTACTGTAGTGACTGACACAGCGCTACTGAAGATGGCGAGCGGTCGAAACCGAGGTCTAGCAAAAGACCGAACCGGCAGCGAGAGAGGAGACAGAAACATCACGAACCTACAGGGAAAGGTATGTTATTCGACGATTTTAAAATTGTTTTTCGAAAACTGTAAATTTGGATTCGGTGTTTTCTACATTTAATAATACTAATTTGATATACCTGTGTGTGTGGTCTGCGAGGGGTTGGAGAATATACCGTAGGTTCGTGATGTTTCTGTCTCCTCTCTCTCGCTGCGGTTCGGTCTTTTGCTAGACCGGTTTTTCGGCCGCTCGCCATCTTCAGTAGCGCCGTGTTAGCAGTCACTTTGGATGTTTTTTTTGGGGGCATCCTCACTGCCCACTGTCACTTTTACGTCCACTGTCTGTTGTATAATCACTTGTATACAGTACATGTGTGAAAGTGACAGTGCTGCAGTGAGGATGCCCAAAAACATCCAAAGTGCTGACAGTGACTCAGTAACACAGCGCTACTGAAGATGGCGAGCGGCCGAAAAACCGAGGTCTAGCGAAAGACAGAACCGGCAGCGAGAGAGAGGAGACAGAAACATCACGAACCTACTGTATTTAATAATACCTTCGATGGTTTCATTTCATTCTTCGTGTCCGATAGTTATTGTATGTAATAATTCGATGAAATAGCCGATATATATATATATATATATATATAAAATAGAAAACTGTGTATTCACAAGTTATGCAAGTAGCGTTCGGTTTGTAGGCGTGTTGGCCGACTACCTTTCGTACGTCGCCGGAATGGATTTCGAGACTACGCCGGACTATGCCTACTGCAAGAGGCTGTTCTGCAAGGGCATCAGGGACGCCGCTTGGACGACGCCCGGCTCACCTTCCATTCGCACGCCAAATTGCCGGCCAATTCGCGCAAGGTAAAACGAAAACTGAACCGCCATCGTCTTATAACCTGCGGGTTATATACCAAACTTTATTTTTCTTTAAAAAATTTTTTCTGGTTCCCGTGGAGCCCCCACCCCCCAAAAAATGTCAAGATTAGAAATAAAATAAATCGAACCGCGTCGAGTCTCCTGTGGACCCCTCGGTGGCGGGGGGGGGGGTTCCTTATTACCACAACTTAACGTTAAATACTTAGCCGTACAACTTTTCTGGCACCGTTTTACAATAGATGCGGTTTTAGCGATAAGCGTCGGTTTAAATAGATGATAACACACGTCGACGTTGTGTATTACAATAAGTCGGGCGTTTGTCCGACTTAAGCCCAATGAAAGAGTCAATTTGCAGCCCGGGTTTGTAAAGTTATTGTCGGACTGAAAATATTTATCAGTTTACGAACCGAAATCTTTCGGTTTTAATTTTCCGTATACGAAGAATCGTATATCGAATTCTCTCTCGAATACCAATCGGATATTGGTGTAGCGGGGTTTTATATATATATAACCCGCTGAAACCGGCCGAAACAAACGTCGTTTCCGTTCGACTTGATTGTTTTTCGGTTTTTCGTTCTATCCGTCGTTCTTATTTATCGTTCTGTTGCAGCGATTGGCCGAATGCGAAAATCTGGTCCAACCGAAAAGGAGGAGGCTGGGTCCGGTCGCCAACAGAAAACCGTGCGCCGTTTTCAACCACAAGTAAACCACCGTCTCTTTACTTCGAAATATTATCCGTATCGAGTTATAATTAATTAAAACTATATAAATATTTTTATCGTTTTGTTTGACAACGTGTCACTTTAGTTATATTTTCATATATAACTGTTTTTGTCATTTCATTCTCTCGTTTCGGGGTTTTCCGGTGGTTGCCGGTAGCAAAACTGATAGGATGATTTGTCCAATTGTAAATGGGAGTGAGACGTCGTGGGAATGAAACCGATTAAACGTTTTTTAATAAGTTTTTTTTTGTCGTCTCGTCGGCGGATTTTTAAACGTTTTATCCGTTAATCGCTGTCGGCAGTATGCCTGTAACGAGGGTGATGACGAGGAAATTGGAGAGGGTCGGTCCGAGGCTGAGGTCGCACGAGTTCGACTGGGCGATGGTGCTGGCGACCAACCCCGAGAAGATATATCTCGACAGGAGGCCCAACGACAACAACAAGAGAACCGGCGGCGCCAAACAGAACGAACCCAACAACAACAACAACAACAACAACAAGTGAGAGATAAAACCGGGCCAGTTTTTAATCGGTTTTTCGACGCGACCACCGTTTTGTTGTCGGCGAGCCGTTGGGGAATAATACAATACCGTAGGTTTGTCGTCTCCTCTCGCCGGTTCGGTCTTTCGCCAGACCGGTTTCGCCTGCATCTTAGGGTATGCGCCGTTAGTCACTGTCGGGGAACTGTACAAGTGACAGTGAGGATGCCCGAAAACATCCAAAGTGCCAATAGTGACTAACGGCGCTACACCCGAAGACCCGGGCGGCGAATCTACAGTATTCCAACCCTCGCAGACTATAAAACAGGTATGTTGAACACGAAAAACAACCTTTACGAATGTCTAATGCGAGGCTTAAATGTTTTCCGAAGCAACCGCTGGCATTACTGCTAGCGTTGAAAGCGCTCAATGATGAATATGTACCACAATTCAGGCATCGTATTCCGTTTTTATTTGTACGCCGAGGGGTCGGCGTTGAAATTGAATAACGGAAAAGTGTAAAAGTGATCGGGAGTTTAAGACCCATTGTTCTTTACCAGGAGGGGCGGAGATCATCAGAAGAGGGAGACGAGTGGTCGGGGTTGCAACGGGGCGACAGTGGCGGCGACGGGGGTGGCGGCGGCGACGGCGGCGGCGGCGGCGACAGGCTGCGGCGACACGGCCGACCTCTCCAACCCGACACCGGCCATGATCAAGGTGATGCAGCGCAAGAAGAAGCGGGTGTCGGAACCGGCGCCGAGGAGGCCGAGGAACGACAGGCGAGTTACTTGACGACTAAGTGATCGGGGAATTTGCCGCGACAACAAGTGGCGTTGTACATATTTTTATCCTGGCGCGGATAAGCTACGTATAAGATATATATTCGGCTTCTCAGCAATGTCCCAGTGTTGAACTACGGCGATCCGAATCGATAACGGCCTTTATTCGGTCATCGACATCCGCTGGACGTCCTCAGAGCTCTCGCCTTTAACGAAAAATCCCCCGACCGAATTTTGCCGTCCTTTTAAGGCTTCATCACAGCGCACGGCGCATAACTTTTACGAGCCCGCGAGGACATTAACGCTTTGGCGAAAATAAAAAGCGAAATGTGACGGAAAGCTCCCTAGTCGGGACGACTAGTAATCGCGAATTCACCGAGACAACAAGTGGCGTTGTACATATTTTTGGCACGATCTTCGCGACGGATAAGAGATTCTTCGTTATACGTCATTATTCCGGTCCTTTCCCAAACAATCGGTATCAAAATTACATCGACCGGTCGTAATTGTGTGTGTGTGTGCGTGTGTATAGAAAGCTAAAACACGGTGTTTCAGTCACATTTCGCTTTTCATTTTCGCAAAACGTTAACGCCTAGGGCTCGTAGAAAACCTTAAAAGAATGGCAGCGTTGCGGTACTGCGGTTCGCGAAATTCGGTCGGGGATTTTTCGTTAAAAGACGAGGAGCTCTGAGGACGCCCGTGGAGGAGGTCGACGATGACCGAATAAAGGCCATTATTGTGATTCGGATCGCCACAGTTCGACACTGGGACATTGCGCAGAAGCCGAATGTATCTTATACAAGCAGCATTTCAGAACCATCTATGGCTTATCCGTGCAAAGATGTTGCGGCTGCTACTTAAAATATGTACGACGCCGCTTGTCGGGGGTGAATTCCTGCAATTACGTAAGCCGTCAACCCATTACAGCGCGCGGAACATTTATTATTTCATAGATATATAGTAACTATATTTGTAAATATATTGGCAGGGGTCGCGATGACCCCCTCTCTTGTTGAGGCTCCTGTTCGTTAATTAACGGTTGTTTTTTTTTTTTGGTTTTTCTTCCGAACAGCTGGAACGCCAACCTGTACGGCGTGATATTGACGCCGGCGATGGAAGAAGTGATAGCGAATAGGCGGACGGCGCGCGCCGCCGCCTCTACGCTGCCGACGGCCAAAGTGCTGCGCTCGTCGACGCGCAAGTGCGCCGCCAACGCCAACGCAATACGTCAGTTGTTCTCCACTATTTACGTATACAGGCGACGCTAGAACCGAAGTAGATTAGAAATAATAACGCGAAGTGTGAAAAGTAGAAAATGTCTCGCTACGTAATAATAACGCCGGGTTTACGAATTTGAATTTAGCTAGATATTTTTTTTTTGTTTATGGCTCGCGTCAACTTTTGTCCGTTCAACGAGGTTAATATTTATTGAAAAATTTACGATTTTCGAAGAATGTTTTTTCTTTTTGTTCTGTTTTTATTTTTTATTTTATATACAAATATAGTTATCTTCTGTATAATATTTGTCAAACGGCGTTTCTCTGTTTCGGCTGTGCGTTTCCACACGGCTGAACCAATTTCCACCAAACTCTGAGCCGGTCGGGTCACAAGAACCACCTTTCCGCGGGTCAGAGGTCGTAATAAATGAAAATATTTTCCGTTTAGTGTATTTAATTCGTAAAATCGCCGCAAGATAACTGCACTGCACGGGAAATATTGATGCGGCACAAAAGTTGCAGAAATTGCCACCGGATGGCAGCACTGCAGGGGAAATGTCGATGTGGGCGCTGGTAGTTCCAGAAATTGCCACCAGATGGCAGCTCTGCAGGGGGAATGTCTATGCTTGCGCTAGTAGTTCCAGTAATTGCCACAAGGGGGTAACACTGCAGGGGAAATGTCGATGCGGGCGCTAGTAGTTGCAGAAATGTCCACCGGGTGGCAGTACTGCAGGGGAAATGTCGATGCGGGCGCTAGTAGTTGCAGAAATTGCCACCAGATGGCAGTACTGCAGGGGAAAAGTTTTTGCGGGCGATGATAGTTGCAGAAATTGCCACCGGATGGCAGCACTGCAGGGGAAATGTCGATGCGGGCGATGATAGTTGCAGAAATTGCCACCGGATGGCAGCACTGCAGGGGGAAATGTCGATGCGGGCGCTGGTAGTTGCAGAAATTGCCACCGGATGGCAGCACTGCAGGGGGAAATGTCGATGCGGGCGCTAGTAGTTGCAGAAATTGCCACCGGATGGCAGCACTGCAGGGGGGAAATTCAAACCGAGCGACCTCATTACATCTCATCTTCTCCTCCTCGTATACAAATCAAATCCTGATATTTGGGAAAAATATCAGGAGGTCTCGCTCGGTTCGATTTTCCCGTACAGTGCTGCCATCTGGTGGCAATTTCCCCGACTAAAACTGTCATTCATAACCGGCGGCATTTTTTCCCTTTTTTTTTTTTTAATTAAAATTAACTATTTGTAATCGATACCGATAGTACAACTTCAGTTTGTGCCTATATTTTTATTAATTAATAAACGAACACATTTTTATGAGCGGCCGGAAATTATTTTCGA
>JACDQD010000002.1:38223412-38308069 GCA_019843655.1 Lethocerus indicus
TGTTTATCGCTTCCTCCTCCTCCTCTCTTCTTCGCTATTCAACTTTTCTTCTCTTCTTCTTTTTTTTGACATTTTTTCCTTTTTCTCGATTCACAAACGTTTGTCGTATTTTCAGTTTACTCAGTAAACAAACAAATTATACAGTTTAGCCCCAGCGCACGCACAGCCGACCGTCGCCGCTGACAACCACGATGACCGTGAGCGTAGAGGGCATTTATTTATTTATTTATATTAAGGGGTCCTGATCTTTGCGCTCCTTTTCTCCTCGGCTCCTCCGTCATCCACAGCGGCGTTTTCGTATTTTTTAAAAAAAAAAAAAACCCTCCGTTTTCGACTCATTAACAAATGAAAAACCCCGTAATTCGTTTCACATATTCCGTTGTTGTTGTTGTTATTTGTTGTCATCGTCGCGTCGTCTCTGTCGTCTAATTATATTAATTAAAACAAAATCACTTGACCAAACCCAATTTCTTAGCCTCTATTTACGTATATTAAAAGTCTCCACATTTTCACAACAAACACTTGGCCTCTTACGTCAAAACCTGAAAATAAATCGTATAAATTTATATATAAGCGTACAACAAGCGATGACTAAAGTGATTGCAGACTTTCGTACCGTGTATGCACCGGCGCAAGTGGCGTTGTACATATTTTGCGCCGATAAACCGTGAGCGGTTCGACAAGCGATAATCGCCTTTATCCGGGTCGTCGTCGACCTCCTCGTCTTTAACTTAAAATTCCCCCCCGACTGGAATTACCGAACCGACACACGCCTTCTTACGTCCAGCATGTCAGCAAATAAAATTCTCTCTCTCTCTCTCTCTCTCTCTCTCTCCGTTTCTCTCATGCTACTCTCTCTGCTTTCATCCCACTCCACCCTCTCTCTTCTCCTTTTCTCTCTCATCCTCTCTTTCCGCTTATAGGCTTATCTCTCTCTCTCTCTCTCTCTCTCTCTCTCCTCTCTCTCTCTCTCTCTCTCTCTCTCTCTCTCTCTCTCTCTCTCTCTCTCTCTCTCTCCTCTCTCTCTCTCTCTCCCTCTCTCTCTCTCTCTCTCCATCTCTCTCTCTCTCTCTCCCATCTCTCTCTCTCTCTCTCTCTCTCTCTCTCTCTCTCTCTCTCCTCTCTCTCTCTCTCTCTCTCTCTCTCTCTCTCTCTCTCTCTCTCTCCATCTCTCTCTCTCTCTCTCTCTCTCTCTCTCTCTCTCTCTCTCTCTCTCTCTCTCTCTCTCCCCTCTCCCTTCTCTCTCTCTCTCTCTCTCTCTCTCTCTCTCTCTCTCTCTCATCTCTCTCTCTCTCTCTCCTCTTCTCTCTCTCTCTCTCTCTCTCTCTCTCTCTCTCTCTCTCTCTCTCTCTCTCTCTCTCTCTCTCTCTCTCTCTCTCTCTCTCTCTCTCTCTCTCTCTCTCTCTCTCTCCCTCTCTCTCTCTCTCTCTCTCTCTCTCTCTCTCTCTCTCTCTCTCTCTCTCTCTCTCTCTCTCTCTCTCTCTCTCTCTCTATATATATATATATATATCTATATATATATATATATATATATATGTCTAATATATGTCTCTCTCTCTCTCTCTCTCTCTCTCTCTCTCTCTCTCTCTCTCTCTCTCTCTCTCTCTATCTCTCTCTCCTCTCCTATATATATCTCTCTCTCTCTCTCTCTCTCTCTCTCTCTCTCTCTCCATGCTCTCTCCTGCTCTCTCTCTCTGGTGTTTCCACTTACCATCTGTGGCGTCGTCAGTATGCCCTCGGCACCCACCTTGGACGGATAAGTCGACCAGCGTCGGCTCCGGCTGCCGATGTACTCGATGATCTTCTTGTTGATCCACGACTGATCTTGCCTCTCCATCAGTTGCTGAACAAACAAACAGACAATCGCTATTAGGTTTTCACTACAAATCGTTTATTCTTATCCGGATAATAACCGTGATATCGTATGGCGACTGGAATTTCAACAACAAATATGAGACAATTTGTTCATCGAGGATGATTTACAGTTTCCCCTCCACTATATATATATATATATAAGTTTTTATAAAAACAATATTTTCAACTCTATTACACCTGGTTTAAATAAACTAACTGAACATTTATCCTAGTGCATACATTATGTAGATGGGGCACAAAGGATTTGTCAAATCTAAACGTCTAATATAAATAAATAGAGTTAATACTCTGTAGGGCTTCTGCCCCACACATAATATATATATATCCTTTTGTTAGTCTTTGGGAATCAATATACGGTTGTGCCATACTCGTTGTTTCATGTATTATTGAATTCAATTATCAGGTCTGTTGAAAAGTATCGCGAATTTTAGATATCCATGAAATAAGTATATTCAATCCGTTGTTTTTCTGTAGCTTCGTGTGTCTGTACACGGCGTATATCACAGTTCATGCCGACAATTTGAGCCATCATCAGCGTTTGGTCGTAATCTTTTAAAAGCGCTTTTCTTGCCCGTTTTCTCGGTCCGTTTCGATTTTTATCCGTTCATAAAAGCGGATCGTGTTAATTCTCTTGCGGAAAACACAAAATTGAGTATAACGAATGTTGACGGCGTATGTGGTGTGAAGCTACCTTGGACCAACAAAACGTTTTTAGAGGGCCAAAAAATGTGAACAATGAACAGCGTGCCAGACACCCTGGAGCATCAAAAAAATAATAATTTTTGAAAAACCAAAAATTCGCGATACTTTTGAACAGACTTAGTATATTTCCATCGAGAAATGCGGTTTGTACACACAAACACACGATATTTCTTCTAATATAAGACGCACTGTTATTTTCAGAGGAAAGAAAAATGTTATACCGTAGTCTTGTGATGTTTCTGTCTCCTCTCGCTGCGGTTTGGTCTTTTGCTAGACCGGTTGGTTTTGACCACTGTCCATCTTCAGTAGCGCTGTACGGTCACTGTTAGCACTTTGGATGTTTTTGGGCATCCTCACTGCCCACTGTCACTGTCACATGTACTGTAGTGTTTGTCAGTATGTCAGTCGTTTATATATATGTGTTCTGTTATTGTTATTAGGGGGGTGTTATGTTTGTCTTCGGATTTTGTTAATCCGTTTTTCAAAGTGTGAGTCAGATTGTTCGGAAGGGGATGGTGTGGTCCTTCAATAGGATTATAGGGGCAGATATCGCGTCACTCTGGGAATTAATTTTCTCATTTATAATTTTGTTTTTCTCATGTTTTTGAAGATTTCCGGGTCTTCTACAATATCCAATTCTTTTCCTTTTTTCTGCCCGGGCGTTAAAGGATTATTAAAGGATCACACCACGCCCGAACCCGTTCCGACAATCCGACTCACAGTTTGAAAAACGGATTAACAAAATCCGAAGACAAACATAACACCCCCCCCAATAACAATAACAGAACACATATATATAAACGACTGACATACTGACAGACAGTACAGTACATGTGAAAGTGACAGTGGGCAGTGAGGATGAAAAACATCCAAAGTGTCTAACAAAGTGACAGTAACACGCGCTACTGAAGATGGCGGCAGCCGACAAAACGGTCTAGCAAAGACCAAACCGCGAGAGAGGAGGCAAACATCACGAACCTACGGTATAACATTTTTCATTCCTCTGAAAATAACAGTGTCGGTTATAATGAGAAATATCGTGTGTTTTGTGTTTGTACACACGCATTTCCTCGATGGAAATATCTGAAGTCTGTTCAAAAAGTATCGCAGATTTTTGGTTTTATCGAAAATTATTTATTTATTTTTGGCTTGTGGGTGTCTGTACGCCCGTATCGTGAAGATGATGCTGACTGGCGCTACTGAAGATGGCGAGCGGCCGAAACCAACCGGTGTCTAGCGAAAGACCGAACCGGCAGCGAGAGAGGAGACAGAAACATCACGAAACTACTGTACTTATACAACCCTTCGGAGACCACAAAACAGGTATATTAAAAAAAAAAAAAATGTTATTATTCGATGGCTAGACACGTTCTTAACAATGGACAATGGTGAAAAAGAAAATAGAAAAACAGAAAAACTCACGTTGTCGACGGCAGCCCAATCGAGTGTGTACGAGAATAGCGCGTTCTTGTCGGTCGGTATTCTATCGATCAGGCTCTTGATGTGCTTCCGCTTCTCCTCCTGCGATTTCGCCTGCTCCTCCTTCTTCTCCTCCTTCGGCTTTTTCTTGTCGTCGCCGTAGTCTTTCTGTTCAGCGGGGTGAAAGAAAAAGAAAAAGCACGGACAGAGCGCGCATTGAGTAACAACAGAACAACTTGCCACGCACAACAAACAAACAAACAACATGTTACATCGTTATAAAAATACCAGTCAGTTCTTCTGACGGTCGGATGGGGGGAAACACAACACACGGCAGCTGAAAATGTTAAATTTCAAATAAATTCCGTTATTTTCCGACAGTCGGAATTCTCGCCGTCGCTTCCCCAAAATGCCGTCGTATTATAGAAACAAAATTTGGGCATTAAATTTCAAACTCAATTACGGATAATGTCATTTTATTTATTATCGGTCGGACATCGGCGGCCGGCCGAAAATATTAAAAGTTAAATTTCAAATAAATTCCGTTATTTTCCGACAGTCGAATTCTACATTCGCTTCCCCAAAATGCCGTCGTATTATAAAAACAAAATTTGGGCATATTAATTTCAAATTCAATTACGGATAATGTCATTTATTTATTATCGTCGGACATCTGAAAATATTAAAAGTTAAATTTCAAATAAATTCCGTTATTTTCCGACAGTCAATCGCCGTCAAGCTTCCCCAAAATGCCGTCGTATTATAAAAACAAAATTTGGGCATATTAATTTCAAATTCAATTACGGATAATGTCATTTTATTTTTAATCGGTCGGACATCTGGCGGCCGGCCGAAAATATTAAAAAGTTAAATTTCAAATAAATTCCGTTATTTTCCGACAGTCAATTCGCCGTCGCTTCCCCAAAATGCCGTCGTATTATTATAAAAAACAAAATTTGGGCATATTAATTTCAAATTCAATTACGGATAATGTCATTTATTTATTAATCGGTCGGACATCTGGCAACCGGCCGAAAATATTAAAGTTAAATTTCAAATAAATTCCGTTATTTTCCGACAGTCAATTCTCGCATAAACTTCCCCAAAATGCCGTCGTATTATAAAAACAAAATTTGGGCATATTAATTTCAAATTCAATTACATATAATGTCATTTTATTTTTAATCGGTCGGACATCTGGCGGCCGGCCGAAAATATTAAAAAGTTAAATTTCAAATAAATTCCGTTATTTTCCGACAGTCAATTCTCGCCATCGCTTCCCAAAATGCCGTCGTATTATAAAAACAAAATTTGGGCATATTAATTTCATATTCAATTACGGATAATGTCATTTTATTTTTAATCGGTCGGACATCTAGCGGCCGGCCGAAAATATTAAAAAGTTAAATTTCAAATAAATTCCGTTATTTTCCGACAGTCCGAATTCTCGCCGTCGCTTCCCCAAAATGCCGTCGTATTATAGAAACAAAATTTGGGCATTAAGATTTCATATTCAATTACGGATAATGTCATTTTATTTTTAATCGGTCGGACATCTGGCGGCCGGCCGAAAATATTAAAAAGTTAAATTTCAAATAAATTCCGTTATTTTCCGACAGTCAATTCGTCGCTTCCCCAAAATGCGTCATATTATAAAACAAAATTTGGGCATATTAATTTCAAATTCAATTGGATAATGTCATTTTATTTATTATCGATTCGGACATCTGGCAGCCGGCGAAAATATTAAAAAGTTAAATTTCAAATAAATTCCGTTATTTTCCGACAGTCCGAATTCTCGCCGTCGCTTCCCCCCAAAATGCCGTCGTATTATAAAAACAAAATTTGGGCATATTAATTTCAAATTCAATTACGGATAATGTCATTTTATTTTTAATCGGTCGGACATCTGGCGGCCGGCCGAAAATATTAAAAAGTTAAATTTCAAATAAATTCCGTTATTTTCCGACAGTCCGAATTCTCGCCGTCGCTTCCCCCCAAAATGCCGTCGTATTATAAAAACAAAATTTGGGCATTAAGATTTCAAATTCAATTACGGATAATGTCATTTTATTTTTAATCGGTCGGACATCTAGCGGCGGCGAAAATATTAAAAGTTAAATTTCAAATAAATTCCGTTATTTTCCGACAGTCAATTCTACGCCGTCGCTTCCCAAAATGCCGTCGTATTATAAAAACAAAATTTGGGCATTAAGATTTCATATTCAATTACGGATAATGTCATTTTATTTTTAATCGGTCGGACATCTGGCGGCCGGCCGAAAATATTAAAAAGTTAAATTTCAAATAAATTCCGTTATTTTCCGACAGTCAATTCTCGCCGTCGCTTCCCAAAATGCCGTCGTATTATAAAACAAAATTTGGGCATATTATTTCAGAATTCAATTACGGATAATGTCATTTTATTTTTAATCGGTTCGGACATCTAGCCGGCCGAAAATATTAAAAAGTTAAATTTCAAATAAATTCCGTTATTTTCCGACAGTCCGAATTCTCGCCGTCGCTTCCCCAAAATGCCGTCGTATTATAAAAACAAAATTTGGGCATTAAGATTTCATATTCAATTACGGATAATGTCATTTTATTTTTAATCGGTCGGACATCTAGCGGCCGGCCGAAAATATTAAAAAGTTAAATTTCAAATAAATTCCGTTATTTTCCGACAGTCCGAATTCTCGCCGTCGCTTCCCCAAAATGCCGTCGTATTATAAAAACAAAATTTGGGCATTAATTTCAAATTCAATTGCCGGATAATGTCATTTTATTTTTAATCGGTCGGACATCTAGCGGCGGCGAAAATATTAAAAAGTTAAATTTCAAATAAATTCCGTTATTTTCCGACAGTCAATTCGCCGCTTCCCCAAAATGCCGTCATTATTATAAAACAAAATTTGGGCATTAAGTTTCAAATTCAATTACGGATAATGTCATTTATTTTAATCGATTCGGACATCTGGCCGGCGAAAAGCTATTAAAGTTAAATTCCAAATAAATTCCGTTATTTTCCGACAGTCGAATTCGCCGTCGCTTCCCCAAAATGCCGTCGTATTATAAAAACAAAATTTGGGCATATTAATTTCAAATTCAATTACGGATAATGTCATTTTATTTTTAATCGGTCGGACATCTGGCGGCCGGCCGAAAATATTAAAAAGTTAAATTTCAAATAAATTCCGTTATTTTCCGACAGTCCGAATTCTCGCCGTCGCTTCCCCAAAATGCCGTCGTATTATAAAAACAAAATTTGGGCATATTAATTTCAAATTCAATTACATATAATGTCATTTTATTTTTAATCGGTCGGACATCTAGCGGCCGGCCGAAAATATTAAAAAGTTAAATTTCAAATAGACTTTATTTTCTGGCGTTTTAATCCTCACGGTTCCTCAATTGGAAAAACGAATGTTGTTTGGCGCCGCATTAAGATTTGAAATTTCATTACGAAAAAATATACACACCCTCGATAGTTTTTTTTATTATTTTATCGGGTAAAATTCCCCAATTGCCTTTGCATTAAAAACCATTTTATGCCGCGTTATTAAGATTTGAAATTTAATTACGGACAACGAAAATTACGTCGACTACCCCAACATTGTCGTTGTTTATTTATTTATTTTTTATTTCATTCGAAAACATTTACAAATTAGAGAAATTATTGTAATAACGGGATTTACAAGTAGAGAGAAATGTTTTTCGATATTTCAGTTAAAAAGTAGTGCCGTTTTCGGTTATTCGTCTGTCAACAAGTCGTAGGTAAAGTCAAAACTTGTCGGTCAATTTGTATACAACAGTTGTATATTGTAAATTCTACTCGTCTTTGTAATTTGAGAACACCCCCCCCCTTTTCCCCCCCAAAACAACAATATTCCTATTATAAATTCTGAAAATATTGTTTCGGGTTTACGGATCTAAAGACACGTTTCTCGGGACATCCCGAAACCGACAGAAATATTGCAAACGCATTTATTTCCTGAATGTTTCGCCTTTCGCCAGACCGGTTTCGGAAGTTCGCCGTCTTCAGTAGCGGCGCCAGTCAGTTCGCAACATGTTGGCTGGACAGTGGAGGCGACAGTAAGCGGCTGACCGACTGTGCAAACATTCGGATGCGTCCGACTCACACACACCGCTACTGAAGACGGCGAACGTCCGAAACCGGTCTGGCAAAAGACCGGAAAAACCACGCACGGTGGATAACAGTTTTTGTTCGGTGGCATTGTTGAACAAAACATTGTTCCCTCCGCAGTGCCCCCCCCCTCCTTGTCGGGGTTTTGAGAACGGCTAATCGGAAATGTTCGATAGCGGAACCGAAAGTGTATTTTTGGTCTCGGAGAAAGAAACCGAAACTAACGACTGTCGTAGGGACAATTAGAGTGAGATTCACATGGACAGAGAAGACCCACGGGAGAAGATCCCGCATAGGAAAACTCAAATATGCAGAAATGAGGAAAAAAAATTCTTAGTTTCAGGCGCGACAACAGGTCACAACTATCACTACGACTATACTGATAATTGATACGACCTAATTTGAAACCCGACACGGCCTACAGAATCGAACCCGCCTAACTCCTAGATAAAATACGTTTGTCGCAATCCTCGCATAATCCGTTGTAAAATTGTTATTTATCCATTTATTTATCCTATCCGTTATGATTTGAATGTCCCAATGAAATTATTTCTGTCGATTCGATGTCTCTACTGAGGAAACCTTCCAGAAGAGAATCCCCTAAGAGGAGAATCCCCGTAATAATAATGTTATATGCCGAATTATATCCGCCGTTAAAGCTAAATATAATCAAAAAACTGCAGTAGTCGCCAAAATAAATTGAAATTGTAAGGCATCGGTCGTGGCTTAGTTTCGTCTTAAATGTGCTGTTATGCGGTTATTTAAAAAAAAAACCAACTAATTATCGCTACTACTTTAATAAAAATAAAAAAAATAGGTAAATCTATTAAATGTCGATTGCGGAGGAAGAATCCCGGTGTTCCATTGTAAACGAGCCGAGAGAAAAAAAAAACCGATTCGTTAATAAAAATTGTGAAAAATCAATCTACACTAAATGTGTTTCCTCCGTATTCATTCCATCAACAACAACAGTCAGAGTTTTCTGTCGTAAACATTTCAAGAAAACAAAAACAAAAAAATTAGTTAATAACAAT
Source organism: Lethocerus indicus (assembly GCA_019843655.1). Lineage (NCBI taxonomy): Eukaryota > Metazoa > Arthropoda > Insecta > Hemiptera > Belostomatidae > Lethocerus > Lethocerus indicus. The sequence goes on from JACDQD010000002.1 coordinate 38,232,587, forward strand.
TTTGAAAAATTAATCTACTTTAAAAAAATCTCCGGTCTTTAAAATGGCAGCGGTCGCATACGGCGGGGTCATTATGGCGTGAAAACGCGACAAAACAAACAAAAATGTAAGAAAAGAAAAATTCAACTCGTTATCGCTACTACGTTAATAAAAGAAATAATAATAATAATAATAATAATAAAGAAAATAATAAAATAAATATAAAAAAAAAGGTCGTTCGATACTCATATATTGAACACATACCTAATGGGACTAATTTTCTTTTCCTATTTCCAACACTGTTGTCGTCGTCCTCGTCATTGTTGAAAACTTCTTTAACGTCAAATTTCTTTTTCTTCTTGTCGGCCCCCGCCGTCGCTGGCGGCGACGAACCCCAACCTGAAACATGACCGTTGTTCAACAAGCTCGACCACGGCCAAACTGACCACAGAGACAAGTCCACCGACGCCGCAACAGCCCTCTCGCTCGACATCGGCAGCCAGACGAGCCAGACATATTTCAGGGCCCCAATCGCACAGAGAACTACAGAGTGTAAGCGGCGTGGCGGTAGCCATTGTTTATCTGGCGGGACCGGCAAACTTCGTTCTGGTAGAAACAATAGAGGCGGAGTGGAAATTATCCGGGATACGGTGAAAGGAATAGACAGAGTTCGGGAAGAAACTGAATAAGTACAAAGATTAGTGAGAAAAAAGAATGTGAAACAAGTACAGAGGGTCTAGGTTTTGGGATAAAGAATGAACGAAATGTGAAGAGGGTAAAAGGAATAAAAAAAGTACATAGAGTCTAGGGGAAAAGAAAAACAAAGTACAAAGGAAAAAGTACAAAAGTCAAACAGTACAAACAGTTTAGGTAAAAAGAATAAATGAAGTGTTAAGTGTTTAGATTCGGAAAGTGGAATAAATAAAGACAAACGGGGGGTCCGGGAAAAACAACAGTCAAAGAACAATGATTCTAGGAAAAAGCGAGGCTTCTTCGGGGTACAAGTAAGGTAATACCTAAATGGTAGCGGTAGTCCGTTGGCCGTGTCGGCGGTACTACACTACTTATTACCGTCCTACAATTTATATCCCCAATTATGTTTTCTAATGTATCACGGGCTCTGGAAATCCTACATAAATCGGTCCGTTAACGATCTAGAGGCGAGAAATAGGGCGAGTGGCCCATGCAAATTCCATCTAATACCTCGTCCTCTGTCGGATCTTATAGAGTTTGTTGTCCGTTCCAAGCGTCTCGTTTTCAATATTTTGTTCTTCCGTCCGTTTCGCATCAGTCCGGTCAGTGCAACGTGCAGGTTTTATTATTCAATGTCATCGTTTAACCGTCCTACTTATAATTATTTGTGGAAAATTAAAAAAAACATGTCATCGTAACTGTATTCTGTCGAGGGGTTTGGGGAGACCAATTAGATCAATAAAAGCGGGCACAGCGGGAGAAATTTTGTTCTAGGCAGCGCGATTCGACAGAAATAGTGAAGGGATTTCTTATTCTCCTATATAGGAGAATAAGAGGGCCCACCGGTTGACGGCAGAACCTTTCTAGGGGAGGACGTCTAGGAGATGTTACATTTTTTCTTCTCCTCCGTCAACGTAACTTTTTTTCGCTGTCCCCAATGTATTATCGGTGAATATTGTAAACATAATTGATAGTAGCGACAGAGACTATCAAGGGCCTTGTAGCGCCTCTATTAGTCTCTAATAATAGTGTCACCGTCGAGCCCAACTGAGTGCAGTTGTTGGCGTTACCTTGGCTGTCGTGGTTGATGTCATCGGGGCTCGCCAGTGTTGTTGTGTTGGCGTTGTGGTTGTGGTGGTGGTGGTGGTGGTGGTGATGGTGGTGGTGGTTGGGGCTCGGCGGGCTCAGCGAGTCCGCTTCACCTCTCTGATGCTGCTGCTGCTGCTGTTGCTGCTGCTGGTGTTGCTGTTGCTGCTGTTGGTGTAGCTGGTGCTGGTGCTGGTGCTGTTGCTGCTGGTGGTGGTGGTGGTGGTGGTGGTGGGCTCCGTCTCCTCCTCCTCCTCCACCTCCCGCTCCGCCTCCGCCCCTCCCGCTCCTCCACCGCCCACCCTCCTCTTCTCCTCCTCCCATTCCCTGTCCCTCTCCGCCTCTATCTCCCTCTCCCTCAGCTCCCTCTCCCTCTCCCTGTCCCTGTCCCTCTCCCTCTCCAACTCCCTCAGCTCCCTCTCCCTCTCCCTCTCGCGCTCTTTCTCCTCTCGCTCCTTCGTCCTGCTTGTGTGCTCGTCGTTCACGTTGATCAGGATTTTCGGTTTGTACATTTCTTCTCTCGCTTTCACGGCCTGAAAATGCGAGATGCGATTGAGACGACGTTCGAGAACCGATAAGGATGCAGGAGTAATGCCGTCCCCATTACTGTAAAAAGGACTCTCCGTTCCATTATTAATCGCGGAATATAATCGATCTGATGTTAAGGGTAGTGTATTCTTTGATTTAAACGAAATTCGTTTCAAAACTACAGCGGAGCGCAATACGAGCAATAGTGATAACTCACTGAGCGATATGCGATAAACAGTTAAAATTTAGAGAAATGTTCGAATGTTATGATAATAATGTGCATAATACTGTATTCAAAACTTACTGCATCGTACTTATACCCCCCCACCCCCTTCCAGGGCAGGTTTTAAAACTTAGTTGTTATACGATACCTTAGCGTACTCGGCGTTCGGATCATCGTAATTTCCGGCGAGTATCTTGTTCTTAAGCTCGGCCAATTCCTCCTTCTCGCGCTGCCTGTCCTTGGCATCGACTTCCATTTCCTTTTCCCGCTCTTCGATCCTCCTCGCCAGCTCTCTGCCCCTGGAAACCATCAACACAGAACGCCGATCGGTAATAACAAGTTCGCAGGACAAGAAAGTACGAGAAGCTCGGGCCGGAATCAATTCCGAAATGAATGAAATAGTCGCGCTTCCGGTAGGATCGTGTAATCGTCGCTGTTCCAGGGTTTTTTCACCGATAAATCGATAAAAATAATACGACGGAACCGAAAAGAATAAGAATCGATATACGTACTACAGTTTACAAACGGATTAAATTGCGTTACCAGTTTTCAGTCGATCATGCACAACGAATACTTATTTTTACGAATACTTACGTTTATTTTTAAATTAAACAGCTGATTGGATTCGAACAGCCTACCGGTTTAACTTCCGCCTACATTTTACTTTTTTTTGTAGATGTGTACATATATATATATATATATATATATATATATATATTCCATTCCATTCATTTTTTTTCTCGGGCTCTTGAATTTCTTTGCGGCTTTTTTTTCTTTTAAAGATTAATATTATTCTAGTTCTAGTTGTCTAATGGTGAAGAATACAGATAACAAAAATAATGTCCGACTTGTAATATTTGATGTCGTCCCTCTCGTCATCGTAATCCTCGAGGAACTCCTTCAGTTTTTTGGCTTCCTTTTCGCGCTCCTCCTCTTTCAGTCTTCGTTTTTCTTTCTCCTTCTGCGACTCCTTCACTTTGTGCCTCTCGCGGCTCTCCCACGCTCTCAATCTTTCCTGGCGGAACAATCAATCGAAACTGAATTCAGCGACAAATCGCACTCATTACTAGTTAAATTGGATTCGACGTTAGCCTATATTTCAATTTAATGTTTATTGTCTTAAGTGAAACTTCTTTCGGGAGGGTACCGACAATTCGCAAGTGACACGAAAAAACGAAAGGCTTTTCCCGGTTATATTAGGCAACAAACTAACAGCGATATTAACATATTAGGTTTGAATAAAACAACCGTGTAACTAGGAATAGACGTAACACAAGTGGCCTCCCGTTGAAGGGAAACCACCTTTTCTTTTTTCCAACAACGCTCCAAACAAACTTTTTCAGAATAACAATTTTCTTTAAGACTTACCAGCAATTAAAAAAAAAAATCGACTACAAGATTTGGTAGCATGATTGATGCCGTTTTCGGTAGATCTTTAGAAAAAATTACTTAATTCTTATCTAATTAATTATAAATATATATATATATTTAGCGTATTATTTTACCTGGTACGCCGCCTCCTTCTCCCTCGCTTTCCTTTCCTGTTTCTTCCTCTCTTTGGCCTCCTCCTCCTCTTCCTTTTCCCTGAGCAGGTCCTTTTCCGACTTGGCCTCCCTCTCCTTTTCCCTCTCCCTATCCCTGTCCCTGTCCCTCTCCCTCTCCCTCTCTCTGTCCCTGTCCCTCTCCCTCTCTCTGTCCCTGTCCCTTTCCCTCTCCCTCTTCTCCAGCTCCCGTTCTCGCTCCCTCTGCTCCTTCTCCCTTTCCCTTTCCCGCTCCCTCTCGCGCGATCTGGAAAAAAAATCAAACATTCTGTATATATATATAGATAGCGAATAATCGTATATAAATTAACAGTAATGAGTCTGTCTTCTCCTATATTGGCGCCTGCCACATCCAGTGACCGGTAAAAGTAAAAATAAATTATTAATTTATAAAAGTTTGCAAGGTATTACACTGGAAGTACTTTGTATTTGTAAAAGCTATAAAAAAGGATGAAAGATATGCCGAGATGAGAGTGATATGATTATGATGATGTATGCTGCGTCTTACCTCGACCTTGTCCTGTGCCTGGGCGGCCTGTGGTGACGCCTGTCCGACGGCGACGCCGACTTGTCCCTCGACTTGGGCCTGTCCCTGTCCCTATCCCTGTCCCTGTCCCTGTCCCTGTCGCGCTCCCTCTCCCTGTCCCTGTCCCTGTCTCGGCTGTTGACAGAGCTCGGCGACCGCTCTACCCGCCTCTCCCTCTCCTTTTCCTTCTCCTCGCGTTTCTTCCTCTCCACCTCTTTCTCTTCCTCTTGTTTCTGCACAAGACAACGGAAAAAAAAAGGTGCGGGTATAAAGAGAACTTCGGTGGCGGTGGTGGTGGTGGTGGTGGGGAGGGGGGAGGAGCCGCCTGTCCCGCCGGGACCCGTCCGAGGGGCGGTGGTGGTGGTGGGGCCCTCCCTCCCTCCCCGCCATTTTGTCGTGTGTTTAGTCCCTTTGCGACTCGTCGAAGGTACACTGGGAGGAGGGTTAGGCGGGCCACAGGGCGTGTCGCAAAAATGAGCTCTGAAAAGAATGAGAAGTAAAAGAGCAGGGGATATGTACACTGATAATGATGTCCGGCCGTGTCTAGGTTTGGAGCGTGGAAGGTTAGGATCGAAAGGAAAATTGTAATATCGAATGATCGCTAGTTTTTAATTAAACTATAGTGTGTGAAAAAAGTTAGGTGGTTCGATGGGGGGGGGGAAGAATGAGAAAATGGAGAAATGTTTTTTTTTTTTTATTGAAAAGGGTGGAAGAAAATAGAAAAAATATTGTTTTCAGTCATTTGTTGAATTGACTTACATACAGACGACAGACATTAGAGATCGTTGTTTTCAACGACGGAGCTCCAAGATCGAGAGCGAATCCCGACAGTTGTTTGCCTCGTTCCGACGTGCTACCTGTGTCTTTTGACTCATTATATAAATATATATATAGCCTTCGCTGATACATCACAACATTTTTTTCATTTCACTTATACATTTAACCATACATTTTACAATATATATATATATTTAAAAAAAAATACGATTACATAGAAAACTCACAATTATCGTAAAACGTGCATTCCACAAAAAAAAAAGGAAAAACAAAAGGAACTGCTCGTATTCGGTGTTAAGTTAGAATCTGTATTCGAGACAACAAAATGCAGACATTAAATAGCCGTAATACGATATACAGATATATAAGTTATCGCGAATACGCTCGGGGTGTTGCCTGATAGACATTTTTTTTTTTTTTATTTTTACAGAACGAAAAAAAAAAAAAAAAAAAAAAAAAAAAAAAAAAAAAAAAAGGATGCTGTTTTAAAACAAATCTAATACTTACGCGCAAAGCGGACACAACTTAGAGTGAGTGACGTCTTAGATTGAGTGTGAGTGTGATAGATAGATAGAGAGACGGATGACGTTTGCGCTTATTGCGCGTTGACGCAATCACCGTGACAACAGCACTATATATCACATCTAGAGGGAGAAGAGAGAAAATATTTCGCTCGCTCTAGGCGAACTGGTTACACGTATATATTTATAAATAAATAAATATATATATATATCTATTCAATATAGCCATATATTTAAAAATATTGCTAAAAAAAAAAAATAGGGTGAATTTAGTTTCGTCCTGAGAGTGCATCACACCTAGAAGAGAGAGATCTCTATTTCTATAATATAGTACAATACGATAATTAATGATTATTCTAAAAAAAAAAAAAATATATGTTTTTTATAAATTACCGCCCGGGGGAGTGAGTGAGTGAGAGATAGAGATAGAGAGAGAGAAGGGAGGGGGCTCTGTAAAATCTCGACACTCTTCGCTCATGCCAGCTGAAATAGAAACATATCGGCACAAAGAAAAAGCACATTTGTTTTCTGTTTCTTTTATCAAAACATTAGATAGATATAAAGAAAAAGAAAAAAAAACAACATTCAGATATATTATCGTAAAGTTGAAACATAAAACAAATTGAGAAAAATATATATATATATATATATTCGTATAGAGAGAGAGAGAGAAAGAAAGAGAGAAATGAAATATCGAACAAAATATTCGTATTGAAATAAGAGATGACATACCTTTCACTGAAGTGATTCCCAAACACACTAAACAACCGAGTCTAAAAACTACAATTTATGTTTTTTTTTGGCGGATACAAAAAAAAAAACAAACCAAAAATACACGGCGATAAAAAACCAACCGGGGGGGCGATAAATATATATATAAACGCATGTTTTCGTTTTCCGATTTCCGTTAATTCGTAGAAACGCTTGACACAAACGATAAATACCGAATTACTTCCTGCTCCTGCGTTACGCGCGTAATTTGTTCCAGATAAATAAATAAAACGAAATTTAAAAAAAAAAAAAAAAATCCAGCGGGGCTATATATAGAGGTAAATCGCTTAATTGTCGTATAAATATAAATATTACTTATTAATCTATAACAAATCTGAGAAGAATTTCTATTTCCCTCGTTCTCATTTTTTTTTTTTTCCACGGAAAAATACCGTGCACAGTGCCATGTAAAGTGTATATATATATATATATATATATATATATATATATATATATATATATATATATATGTGTGTGACAAGTCCCTTTATCTAGCTTTATTACCTTTCCCTCTCCTGAGTAAATCATTATTTTTTTTTCTCAACCGTACATCCGGCGGATTATATTTGTAATTATAGTTCGATTAGTGCGGAATAAAAATCATTTTTTTTTTAAAAACTTAAAATTCGAATCCGAATAACATCATAACTGGTGGTAACTGGCGAGACCCGGGATGGACGCCGAGGAAATTCGTAGGGCTAAAAGAGACATTAGATCGTCTAAAGCGCGATTACTATCGATAGAAACGATCAAAGAAATTATAGGGGCGTAACTGAAATCCGTAACAGAGTTAGATACGCGAAAAAAAAAAAAACCACGGAATCCGCAGAAATGGTTACACCGATCCCGAGGGAAAAGGAAAAGTACTTATTAATAATGGATTATCTCGGCGGAGAGAATACAGTTTAAATTTTGCGCGAAATAAATTTCTGTATTCCGTCGTTATTATTTGAATCGAATTGCGATACGTTAATAGTTCGAGCTTGCCGTATGAAAGACGACAAGTTGTTCGGAGAGGCCGAGGAGGAGATAATGGGATGATCTAATAGAGAAAACCCCGGATTTCCGGAACCGGCGGTCTTTGCGTAAAAAGGGATTTGTCGAATATATATATATGGGGACACACAAAGAATTACAACTGTTTATTAAAATCGATATCTTCGATTGGACAAGTCCCTTTATCGAGACCCAGCAGTCTCGATTTAGGGATTTACCTCTCCTGAGTAAATCATCGGTCTCTTCTCAGAGATCAAATAAGTTTGATTATTGTGGAAAAAATCAATTTTCAAATACTTAAATTCGAATCCGAGTAACATGACTTTTATATATATATATATATATATATATATTCATGAAATTTATCTCACGAAAAGAAAGTGGACGGTATTTTCTCTTCATCGTTCGAATACAATTATCGGGGATCGGTCACCTCAGTCGGGATTGATTCGAACGTAAAAAAGCGTAATAAAAAGCAATATCGTTTTCTAAATCGGAGAGCGCTCAATGGAAATATCAATTCGGACAAATTTTAGGCGATAAATACGAAAAGTCTCCCGACAATATTTCAACAATTTGGAACAACGAAGTAATACGGTAATTTGCACATAACCGGCCACCACGCACACACACACATATTACAGATACGTATCACTGGAATTAAATAAAAAGGGGGGGGGGGGGAAAGATAGTGTTAATTGTAAAGAAAAGAAAGAAGAATAAATATATAAATGCAAACGCAAATATAAAAAAAAAAGCAAGCCTGATTAGAAAAATTATGTTTCTTACCTTCTTGTTCAGAGTTGGCTATAAAACCTCGGTTTTTCTATATACAATTTATATATATAGTTATTTATATTTGTAAATTCAACATACACACACACACACACAACAAAAATTAACGAGCATTCTTTTAAATTCTAAACGATACAAAAACATAAATTAAAAAAAAACTTTTTAAAAATGTCATACCTGGGCCGGCTTTCTAAACGACAAAGTTTATTTTTGCTAATTTGTTCAACAACAACAACAACAACAACAGAAACAACAACTACAAACCGGTGACGTCGTTGTTTCTCTGAAAGGGAACAAAACAGAAAACAGATTGTTCGTTTTAGTGTCGGATCGCTAAGCCGGATATTCAAGATTTCGGAATTTGCGTCGTGTTATTATTATTATTATTATTAAACAACGGTCACAGTCAAAATATCGGTTATGGACCCCAATTATACATCAATTGCTAATCAATAATAATCCCCTATTTTAGATATTTATAAATAATTAAATCCCCTACGTTTAAGTCGGCAATTTCGTTGGAACACAACACAGCCGTTCAGCGACTTCATAATATATCGATATATCGACGCCGATATCTATCGGTATATCGGACCCCGTACATTCGGAGGATTTAACCATACGAAAATATCAAATTTTCAACCGTTGTCTCCGTTTTATTGCCGCTGTAAATAGATTAAAAAAAAAAACAAAACGGGGAAAATTACTCCAAAGTGAAGCGATAAAACTGTCATGCCGGCCTTCCATTATTTTATTCCTCCCGTCGGTAATAGTTTCGAATTAATTATAAAACCAACGGAAACGTATCGAAACTAAATGAAATTTGTTTGAAAAGACACCCGACTATAAATAAATATCTGCTGAATGGTCGAGACGGGAATTGCGAATAAATATACTTTGATTATGACAAGATAAAAATGCCACTTTTTAATATTCGATACGTCAATATTTGGGGGGGAAAAGCTTAACCCTCTATGGGCCAAATTTTTATTTTAATGAAAAAAAAAAATTGATATCGATATTACTATTATTGATTTATCCGCCATCTCACGAAAAGAGCTATAATTATTTGGTAAAATTTGGATAAATTGAAAGTTACAGGGGCCCCATAGAGGGTTGAGAGACGGCCTTCGTAAATAAACTGTTGTTGTTGTTGTGTAAATTAAATCAAACTAAATAAAACGGTATTTTCTCAGAGAGAACAATACAACTTTGCCGGTGTAAGCGAGAAATAATTGTATTTAAAATGAATATTTCTTATTTACTGTAAGCGACTGTGCAAACGCTGATATATATATATATATATATATATATATATATATATATATATATATAAAATGAAACCGCACAACCCAATATATGACAGGCCAGCACACTGTCGTCGCTAAACCAATTTTTAAGTTAAAATTAATTTCAATTTCAGACGAATCATGCTCATGAAAAAAAAATAAATAAATTGAGATCAACTGAAATGTAAAAACGAAAACAAAAAATGTATCATCAAGCGCACGCATCCACAACAAAGAAAACATCATCATTATAATAATACTGATTAAGGATAAAATAACAAAGACAAATTAATAATTTCTAGTACCGTAATAAAAAAAAAAAAGAATAACTGTAGGAAAAGAGAAAAATAAAAAAAAAATCCTATCAACATTTTGGGCACATAAAACTTGAAAAAAAAAAAAAACCAAAGGAAATATCAATATTAAAGATAACTTGTTGTCGCAAGGGGTTGAAAAAAAAAGCGGTATTGCCAAATCAATTTTTTTTTACCCCGGATAACTCGACCTTTTAGGGGTTGAAACGTGAATTTTTTGCATGTCGGACGCTTCTCTTTTGCATGTCCGAGGTTGTCTTGTTTGTCATGTACGTATATATATATATATATATATATATATATATATATATATATATATGTTACATCGTTGTTTTGGCATTTTGAGAATTTTTTTTTCATAGCTCATGTATTATAATTGTCTCGTGTGTCCTGTCTTCGTTCTGACGGAAAAAAAAAACAATTTTAAAGCATTCTCGTTTGAATTTTGTTTTCGCTCAAAGAAGTAAATTGGAAAACATATAAACGACCAACAATTTCTCAAGACCTTTCTAACGAACACGAAAACGAAATTTTATCGTGTCGCGCATTTACAGAGAGAAACCAACGTCGCAATACCGTTTTTTTTTTTTTCCCAACCCCGTTCTTTGAAATCGTTTACGATAACACAATACTTTCTATCCGTATATACACACTGTATCCAATATAGATATATATATTTGTAGTATATCGTTAATAAATAAAATATATAATATATATATATAAATATAGGTATCGTATAATATTATTATTATTATTAAAAAAGATGCCCATTACTAATTTTATTATTGTTGACTCACACTCACCGTGGGTGGGCACATATTGAGAGCAATGATGAATGAGAGTGGTAATGATTGTGGTAATGATGTTGACGTGTGTGTGTCGCCTCACGCACACGCACACGCACACGCGCTCCTTCGACAACCACACTCCTCTCCCTACATAATGTCAGGGCACCAAAAATTCCATTTACACTTACCAAAAATTCTTTTTCTGTTTATTTATTTATCATTTTTTTTTTTTGTTATTTTTTTTTCTTATTCAAGAAAAAGACAGAGAGAGAGAGAGAGAGAGAGAGAGAGAGAGAAAGGCAAAGAAAGAAACTAAGAGATAATAATGACCACTCTCGAAACTAGTATAGATTTTGTTCGTTTATTCGGTATTATTTCGTTTCAGTTTTTTAACTACTTCAGTTTTTAAGACAGAATAACAGACAGAGAATTTGATCATTCGGGGGAAATCGTTTTGCGGACGGAAAAAAAAAAAATATATATCAATAACAGGAAGGAAGGCCCCCGGATAAAATTCGAAATTAAGGCGCTCTTAAACGAAATATCAAATTTCGGGGGAAAAAATTGTAAAAATGTAAATAAGTTATAAATAAAGTCGACGTTTCGTTACAAAAGATTTGTTTGTCTTTACCCCCTCGACATAAAATGTTAGGAGAGCGTCATTCATTTCATAGAATTTTTCATTATATTGGGTCAAAAATTTAAATATTCGGATTTATTAAATTGCGTTTTATTCGTTTGTCGAGAAGTTAAACAAAATTTGAATTCTATAAAACGGAAATTAATTCAATTCCTCACCGCAAATAAATTGTCATTCGTGGGGGGAGGGGTGAACAAAAATTGTTGCCGGAAAGATGAAATATCGTTACCCAGTTTTAGGAAAACTTTCATTAACGTTACCCCGACCCAGTATTTAAAATGTCTTACGTTGTTTAAAGATACAACAAAATTGATAACCGGGGGATTGGGACCGCGTTAAAAAAAATAAACGATAAAAATTAAAAATTGAAGAAAGATACAATTACTTCGTTAATTGAAAACATACAAAGTGGCTCTGTCTCGGACCGCTTTACACTTTTTTTTTCCTGCAATGTTTACATGACGCGTCGATAGCAATAAAAGAAACACGACGGACAAGAACAAGAGAATGAATCAATTTCGGACAAAAAATTTTTTTTTTTTGTTCTTTTAAACGAGAAATTATAAATTAACTGAAGAAAAAAAAAAAAAAAAAGGAAAAACAGCTTATTTTGACAGCTTACCTTCATGATTTCTCTGAATTTTCCAATTTCCCTGGTAATCAAGTCTCGCCTGTCTTCTTCGATATTGGCGTCTGCCAGATCCAGCGACTGGTAAAAGTGAAAATAAATTATCGACCCATTAGTAATAATTATTACCTTTTAAAATTTAACAGATTACACAGAATCAGCATTTTCGGACAGCTATGAAAATTTACTGGCTGAATCCTTCCAGAGTAAGGGCAAAAACATTTCCAATTTGGAAAAGTGCCGAAATAGTGTCGGCAGACTATTATGGAAGTTGTTTTACAATGAATTATTAATTATTTATAAAAAATTGTACTCCGTTTCGCTTAAAAGCGGTCAGAGTCAGGAACGAGTATTGCGCTCAACGACATTGAATTGAGCTCGTTCCAACTTTGGGCGTATTTAAAATTCGATAAGAGTTCATAAAAAATATTATAATCGGCCGTTTACCAGGTTATTTTCTAGTCTGTTTTCAGTCGCCTGTGTCAGTTGAGCGAGCCTTTCCTGCGTTTTGAGTTTACGCTCAAGATCTGCAAAAGAAACGAGAGATGTGAAATAGCCGACCGATAAATACGCGATATAAACAAATACAGTAATCTATGCTGGCTCCTTATTATTTAGGATCTATAAGGGGCTTTCTTTTTTTACTGAAACAGTTTTTGACCTGTTTTCGAAGTCTCGTCATTGTTCTGCGGCGGTACGTAGTTTTTCATCTCGTTCTCGTAATCCGAGAGTATCATCGCTATTCTGTCCAACGCCGCTTTGTCGGCGGCTTTCATTTCGTCGTCCATATAGTCGTCCTCGTCCGTCGCCTCGTCCTGAAGCGGTGAACCGCTCCTCGCCTTTTTTCTCTTCTCGTCTGCGTAAAACAAAAAAAAAAATAAAAATACGAAATTAACCCTCGTTAATAAGTGAACCTCGTTTCAAGAGTTTGTTGACAACTAACAAGCGGCGCGATTTTTTAGGAACATTTTCTATAAGACGCTAAGGGAATAAAACATGTTGACTACGAAGGTTTGGTACCAGAAAAGATTACTTTGCAAACATTTGTTTCAAATATTTTAGCTACAACACAACCCGACAGTGTCTGTTATGGAATCAGAGGATAACACGCATACTTATAATTTATAATAAAATTGTTTAAAATTAGAAGGTATTTGATAATTTTATATCTTTTTCAAATACTTTAATATGTATTCAGCATTTTCTGCTGCCTTTAATGTTTCCTTTCATTCCTTGTACCACGTCTGTTATTGATGTAATAATTCGATACAACTGCCAATATATAAATTTATGGGTTTATGGGACTGTTGACGTGTATGACGGAGTCATAAAATCCCAAATTTCATTCCCGATCCACACATCGAATCCGATTGCCCCGGAAATCTCCTACAGCCTATTTTATATACACCATATTGAGTGGCCTCTTTATCACGATTTGCGAGTGACAAAATAACAATTTCACAGTTGTAGAATAAATATAAAAGAGGAAAAACATATACTTCGACTTAAGAGACCGACATCCGAGGTATACTAAACCTAAATTACGCACGATATTTAAACCGCCAATTTACTTACTTTTGTACTCGTCGAGGACCGTTTTTGTTTTCGCGTCAACTCTGACGACAAGTTTCTTGCCGCCTATATCGTAGTCGTGGAGGAGGCGTATGGCGCGAAGTCCGGCGTCCGGATTACCGTATTCGCAAAAGCCGAAAGCTGAAAACAATCATCTATATTAATTACAGTTTTTCATTGGTATTCGAGCGGTTGGAGGTGGTACCGAAGGCTTTTTTGTCGCACAAATCAAAAAGTCTGTCATAAAAAGGATTAAATTAGGCGTACAGTGCTACTATTGCGTGCATATGAATAAGTGAATACAAAGATTTAAAAAGCTATCGAAAAATAAAAAAAAGTACAGATATTACCATATTTCATAGGTTTTGTACAAATCCGTCTCCCCTCGGTGATGATTCATAATGACTGCGGAATTTTTTATTTAACTTTTTTTATTGCACAATCGACATCGTTTACATGCTATATAGGTGCAATTGATCTTACGTATTGTTCCGATATGATTCACACGACGATGACATCACATCACCCACTGCAGTGACACTTGCAGTGTATGCAGTTTTGTGATCGGAGGGGAGCGCCGACTTCTCCGATCACCGGCCCTATTTATGATTAAATTATGAACATCCGAGGGCATACTCCGGTGGTTTCGAACTTGAATTACACCCTAAGCGCGCGCATAAACTAAATTAAATCATGGAAGCGTGGACGAGTTACCTTGCACCCTCTTCCAGGAGGTGACGTGGCCGCAGGCTGACAGTATGAACCTGATCATCTGGTCGGGGGCCTTCTCCGTGATGTTGCCGACGAAGACGGTGACGACGGGCCCGTCGGGTAGGGTCGTCCTGGACGAAGACGTCGAGGAAGACGACGACGAGTTGGTGGTGGCGGTCGCCGAAGCGGTGGTCGAGCCCTGCGAGTTGGAGCCGGGGCCTGCGCCGCCCGCGCCGCCGCCGCTGGCCACTGACGGCCCCCCACCGCCGCCCCCTCCTCCTCCGCCTCCCACTCCTGAGCCCACTGCGCCGCCGCCCGCCCCCTGGCCAACCCGCGACGGCTTAGGCGGCGCGCTCACGGTCGGCGCCCTGTACGGCCTCATCTGCGCGGCGGCCATCGGAGGCAGAGGTGGACCACCCATCATCTGAACCGACAATAATAATATACACTAAATGAGCCAAGATTTCCGCCAAAAACGCGACTTCAATTATCACCAAAACTGGTTTGCGGTAATATCTCATAATGTTGAGCAGAGCAGAAAACACCCGAGAGGGTCCCTAAAGGAAAGGGCAAAAACCCTTCCGACAGAGCCCTTGTTTCTTGCAAACAGAAAAGGGTCTTGCCACAGTAAACATTATTTAACACTACGTCTTAAAGTGCAATAGTAAAATTAGAAAAACCGTTTGCAGTCTTGCTCATGCGCATGCATGTAAATCCTGTTTTCTAGGTTGGATGTTGGGCGAAGGGCTAACACCACAACCGATCCCCATAAAAGCTCTCGATGTTACGAAATGACATATGTCGCGCCCAACACCCTATCCTGTGTGCCAACTCTTGTCATTTTGAACAAGGGATATATATATATATATATATATATATATATATATATATATATCAATGTATAGTTTTTTCGAACGTTTTGTAATTCTCTGCGTGGTACAAATCTACAGTATGCGTCAAATTGCGACGTGTCCGTAGATGTAGATATGTAAAAATAACTTCCGTAAACCGAGTATTAGTAACACACACGATGAATGAAACGTCAGAAAAATATCCTAAAAGAGGAGAACAGATGAAACCCTTCCCGGTACTATATTTCGGACTCGAGAATTTTTCATCGCTTCTTCGACAGTGGGTGATCCAAAGTGCTTTTTTTTATTTTGGCTAACGAGAGTTATACCAAAAATAAAGCGTATAAAAAAAACAGGAGCTAATACAAGACCAGAATATTGTGCTACGTGCAGAGGACAATTTAAGGAAAACAGAATGTACTTGTCTCCAATTCGATTACGCATCGTAAACTAAAACACGCGAAACCGTTTTTTTCTTGAACGCGGCGAGTATGTAAATAATATATATATATATATAGACTACCGATTAAAAGCATGTAAATGGTTACCGCGGCAACCGTACTTACCGGTCCCATCGGCATAACACCGGGCATCAATGGGGGCGGAGCTGTAACATATAAATATTGTACAGTTAGTGCCAGTATCAATTAACGAATGAAATAAAATACGAACGTAAAAGAAAAAAGTATACCGAGAAAACGAAAATATATATTTGGTCACCAACTCGGTCATTTCATTTATCTGTACTTTTACTCAAATTTACATCCTCGCACCGACAAGGTCTTCCGATACATCATTACTACGTAAAAAGTTCTTTTGCCGGTGTTCAACAACGTCCGACACAAACGAATCTTATCGTATTTTGCCGTCTTTATATTTTTATTACGGTAAAACGGTGTCACGAGCCTACAGCAAAAATATAAGCACCGTTTACGGCAATTAACGAAGCCACGAAAGAGCGTCGCTCAAAGTTAAATCTTGTTCGGGTCGACAAGTCGATATCAACAATAGTCACACTCATGACTCGCGGAGCAAGTCATAAATATTCGTTTCATTGCTACCAATCACTAAACTTTCACTGCGTTTAAAACTGTTCGTACAAAGTGTAGCGGTAGTGCTGACACGACGCTGAAAGGGTATACCATCAAGAAATCAAAAACCCGATTGAAAATATTAGTACGAATACTGTAGGTTCGTGATGTTTCTGTCTCCTCTCGCTGGTTCGGTCTTTTGCTAGACCGGTTTTCGGCTGCTCGCCATCTTCCAGTAGCGAACTGAAGTTCGGCGAGCAGCCGAAAACCGGTCTTGCAAAAAAGACCGAACCGGCGAGAGGAGACCACAAAACAGGTATATCAAATTAGTAAGAATTCTCCTAGTTTATACAATTGTATATCGACTATGAGGGCGTTGACAGATTTCGTATTTTAACAAATCGGCTGCATAATTTCCAGCGTTAAATTGAAGATCCGTACCTCCTATCGGCATGTACGGCGGCATCATAGCGGGCGGCATCGGGATGCCCGGAACCATCGGAGGTCTTCCCGGATACGACATGACCATATAACCGACGCTGAAAAAAGAAAACAAACAAAAAAAGTATAATTAATCCATACAATTTCGAAGTTAGAAATACATCATATATATATAATATTTTATATAAATGCATCAAACCGCAAGAGGGAGAACGCGTTAGTGCTATCGTTCGATCGTGTAATTTCTACGGGTGATTTTACAATTTTACATTTAGCGTCTGTGGACTTTTGTTGTTCAATATCGTTCCTTATGTAGCACAATCGGCAGCTTAAGACCCTGTGATCCGCCGAAGCTGCTATTATCATTGTTTTTTCAACATCGCTTATGCAGCAGGCAAACAGTTATAAGCCCTTTATCCAAGCGGCTTATTTCCGCTAACGGTGTCACTACTTACACGGATTGGAGTCATAATGGAGGATTCGAACAGATCCCTAATCGACAAATTTAAATTCTGCTTTTTCTAACAGATTCAGCCGCAAAATCGCCGTTGATCTGGAAACGCTATGTACCGCTGTGTGTTCTACGTCCTGACTTAGAAGAAATACATAAAAATACATCGCATTTGTATTTTTTCTGTACATAGTAGACTATATTACTGTAATTAGTGATTTTGAATTATAGCTGCCTGATTCTAATAATAAATAACTGATAATTAGCACATTTCATATCGATTTAAGTAATGAAGCAGAAGTGAATATTGGGCGCTTAAAGTTTCCCCCATTAAAGTTGTTACACCTATTTTCTTCCGTCTTAAAAATTATGTTAATAAACATCAAAATATTACAATAATTAGTGATTTTGAATTACAACTGATGACGAGCTTATCTATCTCATATTAACTGAAGTAATGAATCGAAACTAGTAAAAATACATTGGGCGCAGCAAGAAGTTTTTCTTTTAAAATTATTTATATATTTTTTCCATCTCAAAAATTGCACTAATAAACTTTGAAATATATAAACTATAGTGATGAATTATAACTGCCTTATTACATATTATTTCCTTATTCGTATTTACGCACTAATCGTTGGATGATACTAAAAAAAAGCTCATGTATTAAAACAAAATTATGTCTCTTTATAATGTTTAAGGCTGAATTTGGCTTTTTGGCCTTTCATTCTAATATCAATATGACCGACAAAAAGTTTCATATTGCCTTCGGTAATTAACCAAAAACACCCGTAACTGGTTTACCCGTTGAAGTTTATTATTGTCTCCCGTCTCAAAAATGGGTTTAATAAACGCTGAAATATAACTGTAAGTAGCGTTTTTGAATTACAACTCTGCCCCGATACTAATCAAATAAACGACGATAAACCTATTTATATCGTATTAACTCGAGTGTTCGGCTAAAGCAAAATTGTTCACAAGAAATGTTCCTCTATCCTTCGAAAATGTCTGCTTAGCCCGTGGGGGTGTCCGGAATTTTTCCCCGGAATTCGTACGATGAAAACGAATTAGAGAATATTCCGATAGAAAAAAAATTCGCAGAAAATAATGGGAACAAAACAATTCGGCAGTGCCGAGAAATAATGGCAGAGAGGAAATATCGAACGGAGAATGGATAGGAAATATCGATGTACGAAAACGGTCGATGGCCAGGTTATGCAGTTAGAGGAGGTTACGCATTTAGTGAGGTTACACTGTTGGCGGTACGGTTCAGCGACGTAAAACCGTTATTACCGACGTTAATTCCCGCCAAACGCAAGCGCTTTTATACTGGCGCAAGTGTCGTAACCGACCCGACTTTGGAACTTTCGGTTAAAATATTTCTTTCTCGAATTTAGTCCCTATCGGTAAAAATATCTTATCGGGTAAAATTTTTTGCCACTTAATGCGCTAAAAAAATACGGTAATGTTGTATAGTTTATGGGATTGTGCCACGAAGCACGATAGCGCTTCTTTCATTTATCCGCGAGAAATGCACTTTTGTCCATCTCAACGTGTCGAAGAGAGACAGCTAATTATATGTGGGTTGTTTACACATTTTTCGAAAGAAAATTTGTAATTACTTCAAGGGAAATGCTGGCAGCTAAAATGGCAAGCAGAGATGAGAATCGGGCGAATGAAATAGAGAAAATATAGGTTCCATAGTGTCGCCCGACTATCATATATCGGATATGCATTCTCCGTTCGATATATCGCCATCGTGGGACGGTATATCTATATACAATCGGTCTCGTTATTACAACGTTTTAGTGTCAGGGGTTTTTAAAAATCCGCGTCGGTAGTGTGCCACGAAGCGCGATGGCGCTTCCTTCGTTTATCCGCGGGAAATGCACTTTTGCGCATCTCAACGCGTCGAATAGAGACGGCTAATTATACAGCGGGTTGTTTACGATTATTCGAAAGAAAATTTGTAATTACGAGAGGAAAATCTGACGGACTTGATAATTCCAAACTGAAGGCGTTGCGAATCGACAATTGTGACCGAAAAGAGCGAAACGGTTCGCCACAGTACACGAACAGCGCGATCGCGCTGCGTGGCACTAAAACGGCAAGGAGAGGAGGAGAATCGGGCCGAATGAAATAGGGAAAAATATAGGTTCCATACTGTCGCCCGACTATCAACAGCTATCATATATCGGATACGCGTTCTCCGTTCGATATATCGCCGTCGTGGACGGTATATATCTATATACGATCCGTTTTAGTGGCAGGGGGTTTTTAAAAATCGGCGTCGGCGGTGCGCCACGAAGCGCCTACTTCGTTTATCGCGTGTCAAAGAGAGAGAGAGAGACGGCTAATTGTACGCGCGTTGTTTACGAGATGGGAACTAACGACGACGAGATAAATTCCGAACCGAGCGATCGCGAATGGCGCTCCGAACGCCTCAATAATAACAGCAGACCATGTAGCGACAGTACGGAGAAACCTATACAATTTTTTCTCTATTTAATCCGCCCCCGATTCTGCTCCTCTAACTAAACTAAACCGCTTGCACTGACGGAATACAACGCGATGAGGCGACACGGACTTTGAGGTTAGGCCATCCAGGATTCGTTCCCTCCCCCGGGAACGGTTATCTTTCCGATATATAAATTGTACCCTGGAGGGGTGGTGGGGTGGGGTATATATATATATATATATAGATAGATATATTGACTAGAAATAGGTTTACCTTGCGGCGGAGGTGCCGGTCGTCTGTATGAAAGTTGTGGGCAGAGTCCCGGGCGGCACAAGGCTTGGATCGGTTGACATCTGAAAACGGTAGAAAGCCGGCCGTCAATTATACAATGTATACAATTGGGTATGGCTGGCTTTAGGGCCGTCCAACGGCGGTCCTGTATTATATATATATTTATATATAGATGAGATATTACCGACCTCTGGGCCCGATGTCCGCACAGCGGTCTCGGCTCCTCTATCAGGTGAGGGGGCGACTCCGGCCGGGTGTGAAAGCCGAACGGTGGTCGGAAATCGGTCACATTTATACGGGGAGAGGACGCCCGAAATCTATTCGAGAGGGGAGGGAAAAAACCAACCAACCGAACCAAAAAACACACAAGAAACGAAGCTTATCGGCTGTGCGTGCGAGTCGTGAACGGGGCCCGACCAAAATGGTGGTCTACCCGGGCACCGATACGGCTACAAATGGCAGTGGGGAGGTTTAATATAAATTTACAATATTCTTATTTTAATTACGATATTTTTTAAATAATTCGACACCTCGAATAAAACCGCGGAAAATCTCGTGATCGAATTTCCCTACAACCGGAAACCCACGGCGGGTCCGTATACAGCCGGTCGTATACAAATATCTATCGTCCGTTAACATTTCCTTTTTTTTTTTTTTAGGTAGAAAAAAGCGTTGTTTTCCCCGGGACCCTCGGGAAAACCCCCCGGCGCCTTTTATTCAGCCCCCAAAATTTGTGTTGTTATTGAACGCGGTCCGCTCTACAGGCGACCCCCCCCCCCACCCCCGAGTTGACGTCATCGAAAGTGTACGTGAGCGGTTAAAATTTATCTTTTCGCTACAGACTTTTTATCGGCGCTATTGTTGGTCCGAGTGTGTAAAAAACGCGTGAGAAATAATTTTTTTTCCGGAAGATTCGCCGGACAAAAACGCGATATCGGTCGTGATACCTACCGAATCTGCGTGAAATACTTTCCGACTAATATAATTCGTACCGGCTCTCCTCTTCGAAAGTTACACACGACGACAAAAGTTAGACTCCGTACGGGATTTTATCAAATTATCACATTGATAAGGATTAACGCGGCGAGTGGGAAGGCAACTCCGCGTATTGTAGTCTTCGAAACTGTATACAGCCGGTTGTATTCGCGGAAATATATCCGTCCGTTATCATATTTTTTTTTAAGGGTGAAAAAACCCCGTTATTTTCCCCGACCGCGGGACAAAATTTAGAAATAACCGGTCATATTTTATTCGCCGTAATTTCTGTTAATCCTGTTCTATTACTGAACGCGGTCCGCTACAGTCGAAGTTGACGTCATCGAAAGTGCCGACAGATATCACTCCGAAGTGTACAGGAGCGCTTAAAATTTATCTTTTCGTAAAAAACTTTTTATCGGCGCACGAAACGAAATATCCGTTCGAAAGAACGCGATAAAAAAAAACTGCAATTAAAAAACGGGTTTTTTTTTTTTTTGCTCTGTATTCGCGTACACCCGCGATATCGCACAAATGTGCCCACAATTATGAAAGTGCCCAAACTTTAAATAGAATATTTTCATACGAAATTCGCCCAGAAAATTTCATACTGACAGTAAACTTCCATTAATCGAGACTGATAAAAATTCTAAATTGAAATGTCGCGTAATATACAAAAATATTTGTTAATTTATTCGAATAGTTAAATGTCTCGAAACCCAGAAATATATGACTCGGACCACTTTCATAATTACGGGCACAAATAGTGTGGCCCCGGTTTTTACGGACCGAATTGAAAAAAAAACAAAAACAAATACTCTATTTTTAACACATAGGAAAGTTACAATAAATAGAAACCCCCCGCAAAGTCGTGAACTTTGAACATTCCGGTCGTCAGTGCCGCCACCTTAAAGGTTGGCGAGTTGGAAACCGAACGGTGATTATTTATTTTTCTTTTCCCCTTCAAAATTCACAGTATTCAAAATTCACAGTATTTAAAATTCACAGTATTCAAAATTCACAGTATTCAAAATTCACAGTATTCAAAATTCAGTATTCAAAATTCACAGTATTCAAAATTCACAGTATTCAAAATTCACAGTATTCAAAATTCACAGTATTCAAAATTCACAGTATTCAAAATTCACAGTATTCAAAATTCACAGTATTCTAAATTCACAGTATTCTAAATTCACAGAGTTGTAAATATACTCGCATAGTCCGCGATATTGTTGCGATAATTGTGGGGGGGGGAGGGGAGATAATTGCACGGATAATGATAAAAAGTCTGTGGGCGCGTTCCATTTTCGTTTCGCCGCTATTGTATTTCGGCCAATACAAAATATATATATATATATATCCCCCGTTTTTACCGGTCGATATTAGCTCCGTTATTGTACTATTATACACTATAGTGTATATCGCGATTGGTGAAAATCTGGCTGGTGGCGCCCGGCGGAGGGTGGTGCGGTCGCGGCGGCAACCTAGTGGCCGGTGGTGGGGGATCGGGCAGTGTCAGAGTAGGCGTGTGATTGGGGCCGCCGGTACTGCTCGCCTCTCGGCCAAAGGTTATGAATATCTGATATATATATATATATATATTTGTGTGTCTGAAATTTGGCCCTTTCCCCGCCGCCCCCAGCCGCAGCAGCCGCCCCAGCAGCAGCCGCCGCCGCCCCTCTCAAGGACAGGACATTTTCAACCCAACAAAACGCGACGATGGTCTCGCTTGTCCACCCGTTCATGGTAAATTCGGCTCCTCGGGCCTGTATATATATACACTCCGGTTGCCCCCGCACTCTTATAATATAATATCTGATCTCTTCTCTATTATTTCCAGGATATCGAAAGCTGCCGCTCCTACATTGACGAGCTCTACTCGGCCGATCTGGACAAGTGTTCGGAGGCGATAGTGTGAGTACCTGTTCTATCGGCGGCGTCAACCCTCCTTTACCCCCACTAATTCTACCCTTATTAACCATTTCGCTACCGCAGGGCCGACTATAGTCGTTCTCGGTAAGATACCACTGAGGTACTACGGGGGCCACTATAGCGGCTCTTAGGCAAGATGCCACCGAGACACTATAGTCGTTCTCGGTAAGATACCACTGAGGTACTACGGGGGCCACTATAGCGGCTCTTAGGCAAGATGCCACCGAGACACTATAGCGTTCTCCGTAGGATACCACTGAGGCACTATAGGCCACTATAGTGGCCTTACAAGATGCCACCGAGACGGGGCCACTATAGCGGCTTAGTTGAGACACAGGATGCCACTGAGGCACTATAGGCCACTATCTATGGATGCCACTGAGGCACAGTGGCCTTCCGTGATGGCACTGAAGTACTAGGGTCACTATAGTGGCGTTCTATAAGATGCCACTGAGGCATTAGGGGCCACTATAGTGGCCTTCCGCAAGATGCCACTGAGACACTATAGTGGCTCTCCCCGTTAGATACCCCACTGAGGAGGTACTACAGGCCACTATAGTGGCCCTCCACAGATGCCACTGAGGTACTACAGGCCACTATAGTGATGCCACTGAGGCACTCACTATAGTGGCCAGATGCCACTGAGGTACTACAGGCCACTATAGTGATGCCACTGAGGCACTCACTATAGTGGCAGATGCCACTGAGGTACTCGGGCCACTATAGTGGCCTTCAAGATGCCACTGAGGTATTGGCCACTATAGTGAATCTTGCTAGATACCACTGAGGAGGAGGCCACTATAGTGGCCTCCATAGATGGCTGAGGTACTACAGGCCACTATAGTGGATCTCCGTTGGATGCCACTGAGGTACTACGGGCCACTATAGTGGCCTTCTATAAGATGCCGCTGAGGTATTAGGGGCCACTATAGTGGAATCTCGTTAGATACCACCTGAGGAGGTACTATGGACCACTATAGTGGCCTTCTATAAGATGCCGCTAAGGTATTAGGGGCCACTATAGTGAATCTTCGTTAGATACCACTGAGGAGGTACTACAGGCCACTATAGTGGCCTTCCGTAGGATGCCACTGAGGTATTACGGGCCACTATAGTGGCCTTCCACCACTGAGGTACTACGGGCCACTATAGTGGCCTTCCACCGCTGAGGTACTACGGGCCACTATAGTGGCCTTCCACCACTGAGGCACTACGGGCCACTATAGTGGCCGGTATCTCCGTTATATACCGCGGTACTCATCAATTAGACCCCCGTCCCGAGGGTGTAACCGACTATCCCAAACACGGCGTTTAATATCGAATAAACCGATGATATCTATATATCGATATCGAATCACTTCCAAGTTAACGGTTACTTGTTTGTTACGGTAACGGTTGCGCTGTTGTCACTCTGTGCGTTTTTTTATTTTTTCAACGTTGAATCCGATGAAGCCGTTCGCGATGCCCTAATCCCAATAATGAAGGATAGGATATATCGCCCGGCAGTATATAATTCTATCTGTCGGAATTCCGCTTGTCGGTGAATTCCGCAATTACTTAGTCGTCGACCCGATATATTCACATTTTAATAACAGACAGGTCTGTGGTGGCCGAAATATGAAATGGACGTGTGCGAAATCATTTTACTAAAGATTAACGGCGTCAATTGCTCTACCGAATCTTGTAGTCGATATTATCGGTAATAAGTCTTCGAGTAAATATTGTTGAAAAAAGAAAAACCTTCGTCGCGTCAGTCGCGAATTGTGTCGGTAACCTCTCGTAAGGTGTTATAAGACAATAATTTTTTTATTTCCCCCCATTCATTACTACCTTTCTAAACTTTCAATCTCTACTTACATTCCTCCTCGTTGATATTTATCAATGCAATAAATCTAAATAATTGCCAATATTAAAAACTGTGTATTTATATTTGTGCAGGCCGATATCTGATTTTCGTGACTGGAGGGAAGCGCTCCCACTTCTCCGATCACTGTCCCTATTCCTTCGTTAATAGTTACGAATGTAATAATTCAATTTATAACGGGTAATATATAATATTGTTTCTTCGACTAAATATCGGGGCATTAGTTCATTTCGAGCGGGGCGGCGCATATGTCGCCGCCGTCCTGAAAGAGGTTTTTACGTTAGTCGGAAAAACGCTTGTTGTTGCAGGTGTCTGAAGAATTCAGTGATCGGTAGCAACAGGCAGAAGGGCAACGTGATATCGCAGGGCGTCGTGACGCGGCTGATGCAGCTGCTGCAGGAGCCGTCGTACCCGACGGAGATCAGGACGGAAGCGGCCGTCACCCTCGGCTCGTTGGCCAAAGGCACCGAGCACCACGTCAAACAGCTCATCGAGGTCGGCCTCACGCCGCTACTACTCACGTGTACGTACTACTGACACGATACTACTGAAAACGCTTAAGAAGAAATATCGTATCGACACGAAAACAATAAAACGGTCGCGACAGACTACTGTGTGCGTTCTGCGAAGGGTTGGAATACCGTGGATTTCGTGTGTTTCCGTAAAGCCTTTTGCTAAAGACGTACTCTGCATGATGAGTGGATTCTTGTGTGTATATAATATTTGGTTATTATTCCACTAACTGAAATTGGGTTTAGGGGGCGAGGCGGATGGTTAAATTTCAGGAGACTGTGTCCATTTAACGCGTTGAGTGCCGCGCGATTCTATAAAGAAATCCGTGTCGGGGGGCCAATTTTCAAAATGTCTTACATTTATATTCACCCATTCATCTACGATCGTGCTCTCAGCCCACGAGAGTCGAAGACTCTGAAAGTGATATTGGCGAAATTATTTTTTTGCTAAAAAGGCGGCGTAGAGCGACCAGTTTTTTTTCTGTTCATCGGAGGAAGAAAGTGTCGAAGATCGGATTGATCCGAGGGGAAAATGGGCCGAAAATTGTACCTTCCGGGTTTATAATCGGAGATTTAAATCCAGGGTCGGATGTAGCGGTAGAACGTCGCTACAAAGTATTTGCGCCGGATACATTATTCGACGATTTTGTCGAACGACGCATCGCAGCATTTTCTTCAAAGCTGTATTAAATAAAAATTGAGCGGACTTTAAATAAATTTCAGACAACTTAAAACAATGTAAATTTTTTAGTTTTATATCGTATTTTAAAGCTGACGGTCATGCCCACGAAACATATTTGTGCGTTGTTATTCAATTATATTAAACCCTCTTCGAAACCGTTTCCTAACTTTTATATATATATATACAGAGGTGTGGTGTGTATATATTGTGCAGGTATAATGCAGAACGACGATGCGAAGCTGACCGAGATCTGTCTGCGGTGCGCGTGCTCTGTGTTGGGCGATCCGTCTGCGCCCGTCGACCTGATATTCCGCGAGGAGAGAGCGATAGTCCACCTCCGCAGCCTCGTCACCCACTCCGTATCCAACCAGATATCGGTCGCCACTATACTCAGCGCTTCGTGCAAGGTCAGTCTAACGGAAACAAAATATTATAGTCATTTAAGTGTATGAAATTCATTCAAAGTACAATACTATATAAATTTAACGGAAACAATTCGCCGAGAATACTGCAAACGAAAATTGTTTTTCAATAATAATAATAATAACATTATTGGGTTGACGACTAAGTAATTGCGGAATTCACCGACAAGCGGCGTTGTACATATTTTTAAGTACGTCACAACATCTTTGCACAGATAAGCCGTAGATGGTTTTGAATATACATTCGGCTTCTCCGCAATGTCCCAGTGTCGAATTATGGCGATCCGAATCAATAATGGCCTTTATTCGGTCATCGTCGACCTCCTCCACCGGACGTCCACAGTGTTCCTCATCGTCTTTTAATGAAAAATCCCCCCGACCGGAATTTCGCGAACCGGTACCGCAACACTGCCGTTATTTTAGCCGGCTTCGTCACAGCGTACACGGCGTACAACTTTTTTACGAGCCCCCGCGAGGCGTTAACACGTTTGCGACAATAAAAAAAGCGAAACGGGTTTTAGCTTTCTATTCACGGTCGATGTAATTTTGATACCGAACGTTTCAGAAAGGACCGAATAATAACATATCGAAGAATCTTATCCGTGCGCGTAGATGTTGACGTACTTAAAAATATGTACAACGCCGCTTGTCGGTGAATTCTGCGATTATTTAGTCGTCGACCCGATATTTCGACGATACTGAGTTATAATAACGCATTGAAGAGCGAAACGAGAATGAAATTCTCGCGTCTAAACGGGTCGAAATTTGCGCGGCTATTTCCCTCTTACCGGGAACAATTAAGCCTACATACATTCGGTATAACCATAAAGGATACCGAATAAATGTATGATGCAAATATAGCTGTTATAGGCGCTTCAGAAAACCAGTAGATAAATATTATTTCCTTTACTGTAGATTTCGTGTGTTTCTGTCTCCTCTCTCGCCGGTTGGTTCGGTCTTTTGCTAGACCGGTTTTTCGGCCGCTCGCCGTCTTCAGTAGCGCCCTGTGTTACCGTCACTGTCGGGGGCACTTTGGATGTTTTTCAGGTCTTGTTGTCGTGATGTTGTATTACGACAAAACGGGTACTTCTAAACTATTTAATTTTACACCGCCGGCCGCCAGCCAACATTATTATACGTACGATATTCTTTTATAGACGATGGACAATCAGAACGTGCTGTGCGACCAGGGCGCCGTCTACACTCTGGTCACGATGCTCAGCAGCCCGCACTACGCCGTCCTCATGCCGACCCTCAACTGTCTCGCCAATTTGGCGTACCAGAACCAGGCGGTATCGGCCGTCATCGCCACGGCCAGGTTCTTTTACGATACACGTATAATATATACTTATATCGAGGACGAAATGACCGCAGTGTCTGAAAAAATCGCGACAACCGGTTGTCTGCCGGTTACAAACCACTATTGGATATTTCTCGTCCGAATTCGTTTCTGACGCCTCTAGCAGCGAAATAACATCACTCGATAATTGAACGTATTCCAGTTATAAATTTTAATTTTTCTCCTGTAGTCGCGTGGAGTTTCCCCCCACTGTTTTCTGTTTATTATGAAAAAACATTGTATTAACGCGTTGAGTGCCGCGCGATTCTATAAGGAAAAACCCCCGTCAGGCCATGACGCGCTGACGAAATGTTTTACGTCTATATTCGTTCACTCGACTATGACTGTTCTTGGCCCAGAGCGGATGAGCAAATCGTCCTCGGCCTTCGAAATGTCGGCCGACGAGTCTGAAAGTGATATCGGTGAAGTTATTTTTAGCTAAAAGGCGGCGTAGAGCGACCATTCGTCAGTGGAAGGAAGTGTCGAAGATCGGAGTGATCCGAAGGGAAATCGGCCCAAAAATTGTACCCTTTCGCCTCTTCTTTCCGGATTTACAATCGAATATTTAAATCTAACGGTCGGATGTAGCGGTAGAACATCTCGCTACAAAGCGATATTTGCGCCGGATGCATTATTCGATGAAATTGTCGAACAAACGTCACGAGCAATTGGAAAGCTGTATTCAATAAAACTTTAAGATTTTAAATAAATTTTAGATAACTTAAAACGCGTACATTTTTTAGTTTTATATCGTATTTTACACTGTCCGGTCACCGGTGACTGAATGCGACCCGAACGGAAAGTTGAGTGTCGGTCACCGATGACCGAATGTGTTGAAATACTTAGTCGAATTTAATCGAATCGATATCGTTTTATTTCCGGTTCGTTTTCAACTGATTTTGTTTTGTGTTTTCGCGCGGCGTACAGCTACGGCGGTAAGTACGTGCCCGACCAATTGGTCGGACTGATGGCGCGCGACAGGCCCAGCGAGATGCAGTTGGCAGCGGCGCGATGCCTCACCTACCTGCACAGGGCGGGAGCGATACCGCCGCACGACCCGAAGATCATATACAAGACGCTGCCCTGCCTCGTAAGTTATAATCGGCGTCTATTTATCGAAATATCCTATTAACAATCGGCATGCGGGCGGCGTATTTTACGTTTTGCAGTCTGTCACTAGCGCCGTCACGTAAATGTATCGTATTTAGTCGATTTGTGGCGGATCGTGGCCGCTAACCACCGCAAATCTACGGAATATTATCCGTGAATAACGCGCAAACGTACATTTTGGAGAAAATTGTTGGTAAAAAAAATCGACAAAGACAATGTCAGTCGCGTGTGTCGCGCAGCTAAAAAAGTGCGAATATGCAGCTTCCGCCGTATTTCTCTCCGCGGAGGAAAAGGCTTCGAACGGTACCGTACCGTAAAAAGGTTTCGTTCGTAAAAACGAAGTCAGTTTTCGATTTAACAGACTTCTGCGCGATTCACGAAAAACGGCGGCGCCCGCATGCCGAGTGTTGATATAACGTTTAGAACGACGAACGAAAGGGAACATCGAAAATTACAAAACAATTATAGATTTAGTTAAAAATTCAAATATCAGTACGTGTAGTATCTTCAGATTCGGTGATGGACACTACTGGTCTGTGGTAGCTAAAATATGAAACGAACGCGCGCGAAATAATTTCTCTTTAAAGATTTACCGAAACGACATAAAATCTTGTAGTCGGTACGTTTTTATCGCCAGTAAGTCTTGGCGAAAATTTTTAGGGTAGGTTCGGACATTGTTGAAAAAAGAAAAACCGAATTGTCGTTAGACTTCCGAACTGAGCTAACACTTTTCGGTTTCGTTTGTGTCTTCGTCGTCGTCGTACGTAGTAACAAGAGGATTGATACTTTTTGGACAGGTCGTGCTGTGCAAGAAGGAGAGGCCGTGCGAAGAGAGGATAGTGGCGGCGGAGAGCATCGCCTATCTGACCGAAGTGAACACCGAGCTGCAGAGGCTGGCGTCCATATCGAACCAGTTGATACCCACACTGGCCGACATGCTCCATTGCCATCCGGAGGCCAACAACAACAACAACATAACGCACGACCTCAGGCTCGTCTCGAACATGAAACAGGCGGCGTTCAGGGTCAGCGCTGTTTATTTCGGCCGTTTCGAAACGCGTCGCGACGTAAAAAATTCCTCTTTGACACGCTGAGTGCCGCGCGATTCTATATCGGGCCGCGTACATCAGGCTGGTATCGCACGCGATGCCAGCGTATATTAAAATAATTTACTCGACGCGAGTGTTCGAACGTTGTCGAGAAAATGCGGCGCGGTGCGGCGGCGGGAAAACAAAAAAAAGCGAGAAATTTTACCAAACAAGTTGTAACATCTTGTGATACTTGCGAGGGACAACCGTTTTTATGTTGACACCGTTTTAATAGAATCCCGTATTGAATAAAAATTGGGCGGACTTTAAATAAATTTCAGAATTACAACTTGAAACGATTGTAAATTTTTGTAGTTTTATATCGTACTTTACACTGTCAGCCACCGATGACTGACACGCGGCACTCAACGTGTTAACAGTTTTAACCGTGCCGAGCAATTTTTGCAAGAATGCAAATACGACAATTGTCGTACATATTTCGATTTCTTTCAAAGGAAAAAATAATGCGGTCAAATAAAACACTCTCGTTTAGACAAATATCGATCGATTTTCAATAATTTTATTTTGTATTGTAAAGAAAAAAAATGTCGATCGCGATTGTGAATAAGAAAAAAATAAACATAAACTTTTTTGAAAACTTAAAATTTATAAAAAAATAACTTCTCTTACGATCGGTGCGTAAAGGATCATTTCAATTAGGGGACCGACTCTTACATGAAAAATTTATGTATAACAACTGTGTTTAGCGCGAAGGACTTTCTTACAGCGATTTGTTTTCCGCTAGCGTCGGAAACGTACAAAATATAAGAGTTCGGCACCGTTTTTTTTTGCAAATATGTCGAATACTACTTTTTTTCCGATATTTTAGGGTTCTCCGATCGTCTAAATACGCGTATAACATTTTGTCGCACTCGTCCACACCTCCCGTGTATTTTTTTTTAAATGAAACTTGCAGCTTAAAATCGCTGCGTCGCGATTTTCGAGACAAACGTTCGGAGCGCTTTTGCGCTGTCAAACGGTTAACGTTATCTCTCGTTGTAGGCTTTCGCATCGCTCGGAGCTAACGACGAGGACATCCGGAAGAGGATAATCGAGACTGAGAGGCTGATGGACGAGATAGTTTGGGGCCTCGAGGACACGTGCAAGATGGTCCGCCTCGCGGCCGTCAGGTGCCTACACTCGCTGTCGCGCTCGGTACAACAACTGCGCACAAGCTTCCTGGTCAGCTCGATCTTCCGCCCGTTTTCCTTATTTTACATCGCATATCGCGCCCTGAATTCGCCCTTTTTTTAACGAGATAATTCAACTCGGAAGAGTCTCGTCTTTCGCCAGACCGGTTTTCGGGCCGCTCACCATCTTCAGTAGACACGTCGAGCGTGCGCCAAAGTGATTCGCGCTACTACCGGAGATAGTGGCTGGCCGAAGCAAACCTAGCGTAAGACCTAACTGGCGCGAGAGGAGACTGAACAACATTAAATCTATTAAGCTCTTTTCAGTTTCTCCACTGCTTATATAGAGCAATTACGCTTTACTATCTTACAGACCGACATCCATGACTATAAAATGAAATGAGAGTGCGAAACCCGAAACAGAAATGAAACCTCGCAAGTTTTTATTTTGGCAATTTTATTTGAATTATTATTAATAACGCGTTAGTAAAGATTAAAACGGGGAACGAAAAGAAACATCGAAGGCAGTATTGAATGGAGAAAATGTCGAAACCGAATTTACAATAATCGAATAAAATACGTTGGAATTTTAAACAATTTTATCAAGTAGGTCTATTAGAGGTATCAGTATGTTGTTAAAGAAAGTTGTATTTTCAGGATCACTCTGTCTGGAAGCCGCTGATGGCGCTGCTTCAGGGCGCTTCGGACGACATACTGAGCGTCGCCTCTTCGATTCTGTGCAATCTAATTCTTGAATTCTCGCCGGCCAAAGAGCCGATCCTCGAATTGGGCGGCGTCGACCTCCTCTGCAGTCTGACGCACAGGCCCGACCCGTCGCTCAGGCTCAACGGAATATGGGCGTTGATGGTGAGCTTCGATCGCCGCTATATTTAGGAATATCGCAACTTTTGTCGACACTTTCGAAAATCTCTCATCGGTTTATTCGCTCGACGAAAGTGTTCTCTACACGGAGGCACGACTTTGTTGGCGCGACAGGAATAGACGCGATATACGGGGGGGGAGGTTTCGTGTACGCACAAAAAAATCTACAATAGTCGTTTCTCGTCGTTTCAGAATGTGGCGTTTCAGGCCGAACAGAAAATCAAATCGCAGATATTGAACACGTTGGGGACCGATCAGATATTCAGGCTTCTCTCCGATCCGGAAGTCAACGTTCTGATGAAAACTCTCGGCCTGTTGAGGAACCTGCTGTCGGAGAAACCGGACATCGACCACATCATGACGCTGCACGGTCTACAGATAATGCAGGTTAGATTAGATCGGATCGGCCTTACTAGTCGCGCCCTCTCTATATTACCGTGCGTGTTTACCATCTTCCAACCGACAATTGGTTGGTCACGTACGTAAAACATTGTAGCAATTTGTATCGGACGTCGGACATTTATCCGCCCGGCCTATATACGTATATACGATTATTAAATAATTGTTGTGTATCGTTTCTGTTTTCGTTTTTTTTTTTAGGCCGTTACGGTGATACTCGAGAGTAACCACTCGGCCGAAGTGAAAGAGCAAGCGCTGTGCATACTCGCCAACATTGGCAACGGGGATTCGGCCCGAGAGTTCATCATGACCAACGATGAAATACTGAAGAAACTACAGGACTATATGGTGATGGGAACGGTCTATCGATACTATAAAACAATACAGATAGACCTCGATCAATATAAATATTAACAACAGCGAATACGGCGAAATATAATTATACATATTACGGGGTTACCCCCAAAAAGTAATCGATATTTTGACTTTGGAATTCATTTTATTTTGCCAGAAAAAGAAACTTTAATTATTAAATCTACTCTATATAGTCACCGATATTATCAACGACAAAATCTCCGCCGCCGCCATTTTTCCGGCAAATTTTCTCTTGAAGAACTCCTCAAGACCGAAATACATCTTATCAAATTGTCGATTACTTTCGGGTACACCTAATATGTATATTATAAATTTAGCCAATTAATATAGCTCTATTGGAAATAAAAGATTGTAGGCGCGTTTAAGTCTAATTACAGTATTTAGTCGGGAGCGACTAATTTTTTTTTTGGGGGACTAACAAAACACGGCTAAGTAGCCAAATCAAACGGTATACACAGTACAATTTCCGACTATAAATTGTTGCGATTTACAGTGGGTGATCGGTCGAGGGACCGTAATCCGTTCGAGATTATGTTCGCCAACCCAATCAGTCCGCTAACCGGTCACCGATTTACCATTATATCGTGACGTGCCGCCTCACCGCTACAGACAGTATGAACGATGAGGTGTCGTTTTCGGACGAATTGAGGACATTGGTGTTAGGCGTTACGAGAGCCGGGAGGTTTTCGTTGGAATATCGTTTTTGTCCGTTGTCGAACGCAGAAAATCCTTTCGCGAAAAGTGTCGATTAGATGCGATTAGTTCGCCGTCTGGACGATCGTCGGCCGTCTATTGTCCGTTTTCCGATTGTTTTGAACGATTTTTTGTTTTTGATATACCTCAGGTTTGGTCTTCGCTGGACCTCGGTTTCGACGCTCGCCGTCTTCAGTAGCGCTTTGGATGTTTTTGGGGCACATCCTCACGCGCCGTGTCACTACAGTACATGGCGTAGAAAGTGACACAGTGCAGCGTGATGATGTACCGAAAAACATCCAAAGCGCTATGACGATGACAATAACAGGCGCTACTGAAGATGGCGGCGGCGGAGGTCTAGCGAACCGGCAGCGAGAGGAGGCGGAAACATCACGAAACCTACAGATTTTTTTTTTATAACCGTCGTCCCTTTGTCCGTCCAGAAGCACAGAAACGTCAAACTGCAGATAGCGGCGATATTCTGCATATCGAATTTGGTTCGCAAAGAGGAGAACGGCTGGGCGGAGAGGCAGGCGAAATTCAAGGAGATGGGCGTCTTCAGGCTTCTTCAGCAGCTGATCATGACGTCGGACGCGTTACTGTTCGACAAGTAAGTGAGCCGACAGCCGGCGCCCGCCCTTAACTCGAGGTCGATTCGTTACAGTCTTAATCCAGCGTTTATATACAGAATACGAGTGGATCCACTCTTCGGGCGACGCGACCGGCAAGAGCTGACAGAAACGTCAGAAGCTGGCGTCACCCCACCCCCCCTTTTCCATGAATGAAAATATCACGAATGATATTCTTACCGCGAAAAACGAAACCCGTTGACAAAATACGTGTATCTACGGTTTATTTAGCTGAATATCGCTATATATTAGAGGTGTTTGTAGTGCGTGTACGATGCAAAATCGGCCACCGAAAAGGGTACAAAATCTTTATCGCTCAAAATTTTCATCGAAATCGAACAAATTTTTCATTTCTGCTGATCGACGCCTTTTGCCCCCAACCTTATAAATAAATAAATAAAAAAAAAAGGAAATTTATTGAATCGATTCTCTAATTGAATATTTCTGTTTTCTTTCTGCCTGTTTCAGAGTGAAGGCTGCCATGACACAATTCTCGGACGCATGACATTTAACGTGTATGTTCTCACCGTACTTGGGAGCATTTTAAGTTTATATACATAACATATATATATATATATATAAACATATATATATATATATTTTATGTATGAACCAAATTTAGTCATCCCCGCCATTTATTCCCCTGTTATAAATTTCCACGATTGTGGATCAAGCTCGATAAGATTCGAGCGATGTTTTTGTTCAATATTTTTTCTCTCTTTTCTGTTTTTTCTCAATAAGTTATTTTTTTTTTTTTGTTTCGTTTCACGTCTCGAGAACAAATTTTCGATTCTGGCCACAACCAGCAAATTCCTCGTCTTTGTCGCAGTCCAAAGTCTCAAGATTAATTTTTTTTTTTTTTTTGTTTCGGTTCGAATCGTCTCGCCACTGCATCGTAGGTATAAATCAAAATTTTTTTTGCTGCGAAAACCATTAAAACCGGTGAAAAAAAAAAAATATAAATTGGAAAAAAGATAACATCGTTCGTTTCGTTTTGTTTCGTTCGTTTTTATATTTCGTTTCACGATTATTTTGGAATGGTCGAAAGAGAAAAACGAAACAAACACGAAGTACTGATACAAAAAACGAAAACCTCTGTATTGTTGTTTTTGTTATATTCTCGGCGGACGTTTGTCTCTCTCTCTCTCTCTTTCTCTATCTGTTGTGTAGTATTTGGTTGTGCCAGTGAACTGTTGTACAGATATGCGAATGGTTAAATATATTTATGACTATTTATGTAATATAAAATATTTGCGTTATTTATTATTCCGCCGACGTATAATAAATATATAATTTTCGGTGAAAAGGTAACGACAACTCGTTCGGGGTAAGTCGACGCGAGGCGTTCGAAAATAGACATTTTCGCAGGATATAATTACTATTATATCCTCACGTGACTAATAAAATCGTCACGAAAATAATATGGAAACGAATTTCTTTTTTGTTGACAATTTGTCGAAAAATGGATATATTTTCACAAGTCGATACATGAGATGTTTCACTTGGGGTTCTTGAAACCAATTTATTAATTACAGTCTTGAAATGTGAAAGGTATATATATATATATATATATATATATATATATATATATATAAAACAGTTTTACGATTCGAGACAAAAATACACACCATTATTGGTGGGACAAAAACAAAAAATTGGTGGAAAAAAACAATTTATGTTGTACTCGTAACAACAAATAATATGAAATTACTAATTATAAATTTAGTTAATAAATGTAGATTTATTATATATAAAATATTATAACCGCGGAACCTATAGAATTCAGTCCAGAGAATTAGTACTTGAAACGCACACTTTAATTACGGATATAATAATAATAATAAAAGTAGAACTGGATGCGTAAACTGTTAATTAATACAGAAATTGAGATAGAACTTTTTGAAAATAAAATAACGAAAGCACTTTTTGAAAATAAATAAATATATTTATATTATAAATTTAGTTAATATAGATTTCTCGGATATAAAATAGGATACACCTTTAGTCTAATTATATAATTTAGTGAGCGGAATTAATACTTGAAACACAAATTTTGATTTTGAATATAACAACAAAAATTATATTAATACAGGTAAAAAATATAGAACTATATGAATATAATGATGTAAAAAGTGAATATAGTTAAATTTAGTATAGATATAGGGGTTTAATATAGATTTATTAGATGTACAAAATTATAAACATTTAGTTTGATTATTGATATTCGTTGGGACCAGTAGTATTAGTATTGGACTTTATATGGGCGAAACCACAATTTTTTTTTATTTGTGCCCAGCGAATAAATGAGGAAAAAAATAATTAGGATCGGAATATTGAAATGAATTGTTTATTTGAGCTGAAATAAATAAATAAATAAATAAATAAATATATATATATATATATATATATATATATATATATATATATAAGATAGCAGTGGTTTGGCGATATTGGTAACTTTTAAAATTCATCCCCCGTACTCGATATTTCCGAATTATGTTTTCACTTTTATTCGAATTTATTATTTTATTCTTCTCTATTTCAGAAATGCCCACTCCAAACATTCATAATATAAATTACATCGATTGTTTATTGAAGTGTAAAAAACATGATTTGTAAGGATTGGACTGTAAAAATATTACTATTAGTCGTTATTTTTTTCAGTCTGGAATTCTAATAATTCGATTTAGAATATCGGAATGAATTCGTTTATTTTACTAAAATACAAGTAATACATAGATAATGGCGTCGGTTGGTGACTCTGCTGCGTGCGTTCAAAAATTCAAATTCCCCAACTGTACTTTCTATTCGGTTTGAAAAAAAAATAATAGTGTTACATAATTTTCTACACGATTTAACGATAATAATATTTTTTTTTTAAATTTAATTATATAAATAATAAATAATATTTTATAATATAATAAAACCTGCGGCACTGCGCGTAAAACGTATCTGGTCGGCCGGCAAGATGGCGACCGTCGGAGAGTGTTTGTTTACAAGTGGTTTGTTAACTCGTGAAAATCGTACGAAATTTCATCTTTTCAGCAGTTCTGTACAGTCAAACGCCGGAATTATAGAAAAAGCGCTGTGAAATACTCGAAAGATAGACGGTAAATTTATTTTAACTATAAACTGCTTGTGTGTCCGCCAAACACTTGACGCGAAACGTTTCCAACCGACATAATTTCAACCCGGTGCAAAAACTTATATTAGCCAAATATGAACGTTATAAAAATTAAAAAAAAAACCTGGGAGCCAAATCCGCTCGTTTGGTAAACTTTTATTACGCTAAATGAGTAGTACACTAAATAAAACTGACTGAAATTGAAGGTTACAAAAGCCCTCCCCCCCCACTTATAACCTAATAGGCGAGGTTATACAGAGGTGGTCCAAAAAAATGTATCCACCGTTTAAAAGTCCATAACTTGAAAACTAATTGACAGAGTTGTCTCATTTTCGGTACTGTTATAGTTTGTAGTTCGGGAAATCGCGCCGTACAAAAGCGTTGTATTGCGTTGTTCCGTTTTGTCAGATGACAGAGTCGCCGGATAGTCAGTGTTCTGTTGTGTCAGTTCTGTACCTGTGTTGTACTCGAGGTAAACGTGGCCGGCGCAAGGCTTAGAATTGTGGATGAAAGGAAGTCAGTTTTGAACAGTCTTTTATCGACAAAAGCCATCCTGCATATTCACTATGCAAATATCCCGACTGGACACGTTGTGCAGTCAGTAGTCGGGTGGTGCAGTTGGGCGGCATCGTTTCTGTCTGCGGATATTAATAACGGTGACCATTTCGAACACCTACAGCTATGTGATATCTTCAAGTTGGACTTTAAGCTACACTTTGACCAAAAATGGGGACAATTCGGTCAATTAGTTTGCGAGTTATGGACTGTTAAACGGTGGATACATTTTTTTGGACCACTCTGTATACTTATATATATATATCTAGATATATATATATATATATATATATATATATATATATATATGTGACATCTTTAAGTTGGACTTTAAGCTACACTTTCACCAAAAATGAGACACAACTCCTCTAATTAGTTTGCAAGTTATCGACTGTTAAACGGTGGATACATTTTTTTGGACCGCCTCCGTATATCGATATCCGTTCCGTTCGATATGGTTTCGGAATATTTTTTATTAAATTTCGGAATTCCGCGCTTCAAATTTTTTATTAAAATTATTCGGTTTCGGTAAAAAAAAATGTTGTAATTCTAATCGGACGAAAAACAGTCCGAGAGGCGTAAGGAATCGAATTTAAAAATTTATACATCACGCAGATACAATTATTTGAAAAACATTGTTATCGGTTGCAATAATGTAAATATATTTACCCTAAAATTTAATTACAGTGAAAATTATTAATAAAAAATGAAAGCATCAGTAAAACGTCGCGATAAGGTTACACATTTATGAACGCAGTAATTTATTTAGTACTCAATAATTTGTTAAATATTTCGATACTGTTTTTAAATTTTTAAAAGAGTTTTTTTAATTGAAAATTAAAATTTCTAGTCAATAAAAGACGGAATTAAATATTTTATCAGTGGTTTTAATTTTTTTTTAAATATATGAAAAGATGCCTGAAAAGTGGCCACGTGACCTAAATGATTAAATAAAATGTTAAAAAAAAAATAAATAAATAAATTAAATTAAATTAAAAATAAAATAAATAAAAAAAAATTATAATAATAATAAAAAAAGGGGGGGAGAACTAGTGGGTTTCTCCTCTAATTGTTGACTATTGTAGCTAGTGATTTCATAAATGTTGCTTGTTGTATGAAAAAAAAAAAATAAAATGTGTGCGTTAAGAAAAATATTTTAGATACATAATAAGTTATTGTTAGTAACTCAGTGGTGAGGGGCGGGGGATGAATTAAGTAATGTGAAAATGAATCGTGCCAGAAGAATTTCTATGAGTTTTAAAAAAAATACTTTTTTAGATACTTCGCCTTTTCTGGTAGAGAATTTTAAAGGGAAAACAACTGTCGCCAAAAAAACTGCTCGAAAAATTTCTTAGCTACATATCGGAGCCTTTTTTTATATTTTACCCAATTTATCCGAGACAGCATCTTGAACTAAAATTTTAATATTTTAAATGTGCCGTTCATGCACATAAATCGGCATTTTTGAGCTAGTTTTGCGTTGAAAACAGCATTTTGGAGCCGTTTTTAGCATTTAAAACTGCATTTTAGAGCCATTTTTCACGTTAAGAACCGCATTTGAAGCCATTTTTCGCGTCTAAAACCAATGTTCAAAGCCAATTTTGCGTTTAAATCGCATTTTAGAGACATTTTTCACGTTTAAAACAGCATTTTAGAACCATTTTGCGTCTAAAAACCGCACTTCTCGCCCCCAAAATGCGGTATTTAGGCCCAAAAATGCGGTTTTTAGGGCCAAAATCGGCCAAATAAACGGTCTTTAGGCGAAATTTGTTCCAAAAATGTGGTTTTTAGACGCTAAATTGGCCGAAAATGCAGTTTTTAGACCCAAAAATGCGGTTTTTTTTTCAGGCCAAAATTCGGTCTTTAGGCGAAATTTTTCCAAAAATGCGGTTTTTAGACGCTAAAAGGGTTTTGGCCAAAAATGCAGTTTTAGGCCAAAAAATCGTCCCAAAATGCGGTTTTAGGCCCTAAAATGGGTTTTAGGCGCAAAAAAAATTCGGCCCAAAAATGCATCGGTTTTTAGGGCCATCAATCGCTAACAATGTGATTTTCAGGTCCAAACATGCGGTTTTAGGCGCAAAATTGGCCCAAAATTAGGTTTTAGGTCCAAAAAGTCGTTTTTAGGCTCT
The DNA here is from genome assembly GCA_019843655.1 of Lethocerus indicus. NCBI lineage: Eukaryota > Metazoa > Arthropoda > Insecta > Hemiptera > Belostomatidae > Lethocerus > Lethocerus indicus. The sequence goes on from JACDQD010000002.1 coordinate 38,272,328, forward strand.
AAATCTTTCCAGAAATGCGGTTTTTAGACTCAAAATCGGCTAAAAAAGTCGGTTTTAGGGGGTAAAATCGGCCCAAGAATGCTGTTTTTAGGCCCAAAAAAATCGTTTTTAGGCTCTAAATCGATCCAGAAATGCGGTTTTTAGGCCCAAAAATGCGGTGTTTAGGGGTAAAATCGACCCAAAAATGCGGTTTTTAGGCCCAAAATCGGCCCAAAAATGCGGTTTTTAGGCCAAAATTCGGCCTAAAATGCGGTTTTTAGGCCAAAATTCGGCCTAAAATGCGGTTTTAGGGGGTAAAATCGGCCCAAAAATGCTGTTTTTAGGCCCAAAAAAGTCGTTTTTAGGCTCTGAATTGGCCGGAAATACGGTTTTTAGATCTAAAATTGCAGTTTTTAGGCCAAAAATCGTTCCAAAAATGCGGTTTTAGGCCAAAATTCGGCCTAAAATGCGGTTTTAGGGTAAAATCGGTAAATGCGGTTTTAGGCCAAAAAAAATGCAAAATGCTGTTTTAGGCCCAAAAAGTCGTTTTAGGCTCTAAATGTCCAGAAATGCGGTTTTTAACCCAAAATGCGGTGTTTAGGGGTAAAATCGCCCTAAAATGCGGTTTTTTTCGGCCCAAAATGCGGTTTTTGAAAAATTTAGGTTTTTCGAAAATTTTCAGATATCGGTCCCATATTGCACCCACAAGTGTATTAATGTGAGCTACACTTGCCCCTAAAAGGAGGGTCGGAAATCGAAAATTTAGGTTTTCGAAAATTTTCAGATATCATATTGCCCACAAGTGTATTAATGTGAGCTACACTTGCCCTCTAAAAAGACGGGTCTGGAAATCGAAAATTTAGGTTTTCGAAAATTTTCAGATATCGGCCCCATATTCAAGTGTATTAATGTGAGCTACACTTGCCCTTAAAAGGGACGGTCTGGAAATCGAAAATTTAGGTTTTCGAAAATTTTCAGATATCGGCCCCATATTGCACCCACAAGTGTATTAATGTGAGCTACACTTGCCCCTAAAAGGACGGCCTCCAAACCGAAAATTTAGGTTTTCGAAAATTTTCAGATATCGGCCCCATATTGCACCCACAAGTGTATTAATGTGAGCTACACTTGCCTAAAAGGAAAATCGAAAATTTAGGTTTTCGAAAATTTTCAGATATCGGCCCCATATTACCCACAAGTGTATTAATGTGAGCTACACTTGCCCTAAAAGGACGGCCGGAAATCGAAAATTTAGGTTTTTCGAAAATTTTCAGATATCGGCCCCATATTGCACCCACAAGTGTATTAATGTGAGCTACACTTGCCCCTAAAAGGAGGGCCTGGAAATCGAAAATTTAGGTTTTTCGAAAATTTTCAGATATCGGCCCCATATTGCACCCACAAGTGTATTAATGTGAGCTACACTTGCCCTAAAAGGAGGGCCTGGAAATCGAAAATTTAGGTTTTTCGAAAATTTTCAGATATCGGCCCCATATTGCACCCACAAGTGTATTAATGTGAGCTACACTTGCCCCTAAAAGGACGGCCTGGAAATCGAAAATTTAGGTTTTCGAAAATTTTCAGATATCGGCCCCATATTGCACCCACAAGTGTATTAATGTGAGCTACACTTGCCCCTAAAAGGAGGGCCTGGAAATCGAAAATTTAGGTTTTTCGAAAATTTTCAGATATCGGCCCCATATTGCACCCACAAGTGTATTAATGTGAGCTACACTTGCCCCTAAAAGGACGGCCTGGAAATCGAAAATTTAGGTTTTTCGAAAATTTTCAGATATCGGCCCCATATTGCACCCACAAGTGTATTAATGTGAGCTACACTTGCCCCTAAAAGGACGGCCTGGAAATCGAAAATTTAGGTTTTTCGAAAATTTTCAGATATCGGCCCCATATTGCACCCACAAGTGTATTAATGTGAGAAATCGAAAATTTAGGTTTTCGAAAATTTTCAGATACTTGCCCCTAAAGGACGGCCTGGAAATCGAAAATTTAGGTTTTCGAAAATTTTCAGATATCGGCCCCATATTGCACCCACAAGTGTATTAATGTGAGCTACACTTGCCTAAAAGGACGGCCTGGAAATCGAAAATTTAGGTTTTCGAAAATTTTCAGATATCGGCCCCATATTGCACCCACAAGTGTATTAATGTGAGCTACACTTGCCTAAAAGGACGGCCTGGAAATCGAAAATTTAGGTTTTCGAAAATTTTCAGATATCGGCCCCATATTGCACCCACAAGTGTATTAATGTGAGCTACACTTGCCCCTAAAAGGACGGCCTGGAAATCGAAAATTTAGGTTTTTCGAAAATTTTCAGATATCGGCCCCATATTGCACCCACAAGTGTATTAATGTGAGCTACACTTGCCCCTAAAAGGACGGCCCGGAAATCGAAAATTTAGGTTTTACGAAAATTTTCAGATATCGGCCCCATATTGCACCCACAAGTGTATTAATGTGAGCTACACTTGCCCCTAAAAGGACGGCCCGGAAATCGAAAATTTAGGTTTTTCGAAAATTTTCAGATATCTGCCCCATATTGCACCCACAAGTGTATTAATGTGAGCTACACTTGCCCCTAAAAGGACGGCCCGGAAATCGAAAATTTAGGTTTTTCGAAAATTTTCAGATATCGGCCCCATATTGCACCCACAAGTGTATTAATGTGAGCTACACTTGCCCTTAAAAGGACGGCCCGGAAATCGAAAATTTAGGTTTTTCGAAAATTTTCAGATATCGGCCCCATATTGCACCCACAAGTGTATTAATGTGAGCTACACTTGCCCCTAAAAGGACGGCCCGGAAATCGAAAATTTAGGTTTTCGAAAATTTTCAGATATCGGCCCCATATTGCACCCACAAGTGTATTAATGTGAGCTACACTTGCCCCTAAAAGGAGGGCCTGGAAATCGAAAAATAAGGTTTTTCGAAAATTTTCAGATATCGGCCCCATATTGCACCCACAAGTGTATTAATGTGAGCTACACTTGCCCCTAAAAGGACGGCCTGGAAATCGAAAATTTAGGTTTTTCGAAAATTTTCAGATATCGGCCCCATATTGCACCCACAAGTGTATTAATGTGAGCTACACTTGCCCCTAAAAGGACGGCCTGGAAATCGAAAATTTAGGTTTTTCGAAAATTTTCAGATATCGGCCCCATATTGCACCCACAAGTGTATTAATGTGAGCTACACTTGCCCCTGGAAATCGAAAATTTAGGTTTTTCGAAAATTTTCAGATATCGGCCCCATATTGCACCCACAAGTGTATTAATGTGAGCTACACTTGCCCTTGAAACGGCGGGTTGAAAATCGAAAATTTAGGATTTTCGAAAATTTTCCCAAATCGATCATATTTATGGGTCTAAAAACGGTATGTTTGCTCAGATACAGCCCAATTTTTTGGCCTAAATACTGCATTCTTGGAGCAATTTTGCGTCCTAATCCCTGTTTTTGGGCCTAAAAACTGCATTTTTGCGCTAATTTTGCGTATAAAAACTCCATTTTTGGGCTTAAATACTGCATTTTTGAGCCGATTTTGCGCCAGAAACCTTATTTTTGGGCCGATTTTGCGTCTAAAAACATCATTACTGGCCAAAAAAATTGCAATTTTGAGCCGATTTTGGGCCTAAAAACTGCATTTTTGCGCTAATTGTGCGTCTAAATACCCTATTTTTGGGCCTAAAAACCGGATTTTTGGGCCGATTTTGAGCCTAAAAACCGCATTTTTGGGTCGATTTTACCCCTAAACACCGCATTTTTGGGCCTAAAAACCGCATTTCTGGACCGATTTAGAGCCTAAAAACGACTTTTTTGGGCCTAAAAGCCGTACTTTTTGTCCGATTTTGCGTCCTAAATCCCAATTTTTAGGCCGAAATACCGCATTTTTGGGCCAATTTTGCGTTTAAAAACCCCATTTATTGGCCAAAACTATATTTTTGAGCCGATTATGCGACCTAAATTCCTATTTTTGGGCCTAAGAACCGCATTTTTGGGGCGATTTTGGGCCTAAAAACCGCATTTTTCGGCCGATATTGCTCCTAAAAACCGTATATTTGGACCGACTTTGCTCCTAAAAACCGCATTTTCGGATCGATTTCGTGTCCAATAACCGATTTTTTGGGTCTAAAAACCGCACTTTTGGGCTGGAAAACCGCATATTTTGGCTTGAAAACCGCATTTTTGGTTTAATTTTGCGCCTAAACACCGGATTTTTGGACCTGAATTCCCCTTTTATGGGCCAAAAAACCGCATTTTATGGACTGAAAACCCCGTTTGTGGGCCAATAAACCGCATGTTTGGTCCGATTTTGCCCGTAAAAACCCAATTTTTGGGCCAATTTTGCGTCTAAAAACCCCATTTTTAGGCCTAAAGACCACATTATTGGGCCGATATTGCTCGTAAAAACCGTATTATTAGGCCGATTTTGCGTCTGAAAACCCTATTTTAGGGCCTAAAGACCGCATTATTGGGCCGATATTGCTCGTCAAAACCGTATTATTAGGCCGATTTTGCGTCTGAAAACCCTATTTGAGGCCGCATTATTGGGCCGATTTTACTCCTAAAAACCCCATTTTCGGATCGATTTCGTGTCTAATAACCGATTTTTTGTGTCTAAAAACCGCACTTTTGGGCTGGAAAACCGCATATTATGCCCTGAAAACCGCATTTTTGGTTTAATTTTGCGCCTAAACACCGGATTTTTGGGCCTGAATTCCCCTTTTATGGGCCAAAATACCGCATTTTATGGCAAATTTTACTCCTAAAAACCCCATTTTTGGGCTTAAAAACCGCATTTTATGGACAGAAAATCCCGTTTGTGGGCCAAGAAACCGCATTTTTGGGCCGAAAAACCGCATTTTTGGCCTGAAAACCGCATTTTTGGTTTAATTTTGCGCCCAAACACCGGATTTTTGGGCCTGAATTCCCCTTTTATGGGCCAAAATACCGCATTTTATGGCAAATTTTGTGCCTAAAAAGCCCATTTTTGGGCTTAAAAACAGCATTTTATGGACTGAAAACCCCGTTTGTGGGCCAAGAAACCGCATTTTTGGGCCGAAAAACCGCATTTTTGGTCTGATTTTGCGTCTGAAAAACCCCATTATTAGGCCAAATAAATGCATTTTTTAGCCGAATTTGCGCCTACGGACCCTATTTTTGGGCATAAGAACCCCAATTTTGGGCTAATTTTGCGTCTAAAAACCCTATTTTTGGGCCTAAAGACCGTATTATTGCCGATATTGCTCGTAAAAACCGCATTATTGGGCCAATATTGCTCGTAAAAACCGTATTTTTGGGCCGATTTTGCGTCTAGAAACACCATTTTTAGGGTAGAAATACTATTTTGGCGTCTACACCCGTATGTAGAGAGATTTTTCGCGTCTGAAACAGTATTTACGCTTTTCGCACCTTTTTTTTGCGATTCACGACTGCAGTATAGTGCCTTCTGCGGTTTTAGGTGTTACTGTACCGCATTTCAGTACCGATTTTCGGTTTTTAATGTCGGCAACTTTGGGTAATATAACCGGTATTGAGGGCGGTATTTCGGGTGGAAAACTGTTACGGTAGACTAGGAATAGATTTATTTCTGATGTAGTTAATTTCTGTTTCGTTCAGGTGATGCGGTATGGTGCGGGAGGTGAACAGGGAGGCAAGTGACCGGCTGTTGGACGCGGTGCTGTACGGCGGAGATCGGCGCTGGCTGGAGGAGCTGTTGGCCGGCTGCGACCCCTCGAGGCTGGGGACGAGGGGGGTGTCGCCGCTGCACGGTGCCGCCACCCTGGAGGACGTGACGGCGCTCCGGCTGTGCCTGGAGGCGGCCACCCTCGTCGACACGAGGTCGACGCCCGACCTGCTCACCCCGCTGATGCTGCTCGGCGGCGTGGGGCCGGCCCCGTGCCACCGCCCTCCTCCTCGCCGCCGGCGCCGACCCCTACCTGGCCGACCTCGAGGCACTCACCGCCTGGGACTACGCCGCCTCGGCCCCGCCCTGCCTGCGCCTCCTCCAGCTGGCCGACGACCACCGCACCGACAGATCCTCCCTCTACCGATCTCTCGAAGCCCACTCCTCCACCTCCGCCTCCACCCACTACCACAGCCTCGACAGGGCCTTCCTCCTCACGTCGCTCTTTACCGAAGACGAGTCTACCGAATATTCGGACAGCAGGATATCGGACGATGTCGTGGACGTGTTCGAGACGGGGATGATCGCGTCCGATTCGGGGGACCGGTTCGAGACCGCGTCGGAGAACGACGATAGCGACCGGTTCGAGAGGCGGGAGGAAAATATCGAGGATTCGAAACCGGATCGGGACGTGGATCGGTTGGAGGAGCGGATGAGGGCGTTACTGAGAACCGACGAGCGGATATCGGAAGACGCGGCCTTCGAGAACGCTCCCGAGACGGAGGAGCGCCGTGAAGAGGACTGCAAACCGAAGTGGAGACCGAAAAAGAAGCAGATTTTGGGAGAGGACGACGTGTTCGCCGATCCCCGCTCTGTCACTACGAAGAAGGGCTCGCGTCGAAATATCGACCGGAAATCGGATCGGGAGGCGCGGAGGAGGGAGAAAGATATCGGCGGTCGGGGGGCGGATTCGGATTGGAGCGTTAGCGAGTGCTGCCTCTCGGGGCGGTCCTCGGTCTGCTCTATAGCACCGAGCAGGAGCGACACGGAGGAGCTGCGCGACGGAGTGGTACGGCTGATGGGCGAGTGCGGCCCACTCACCCAGACCACAAAGACCGTCTACAGGCACTACCTGGAGAGGCGTAGCGGGGCGGGGCCGGGGCCGGGGGCCGTAGTGCGAGGTGGTACCAGCGCCGAGCTGGAGGCGGTGTGCCGAGAGGACGGCGACCGGCTGTTGGCCAAGTGGGCGCCTCTGGAGGCGGCGATGGTGGAGTCGGTGAGGGGGAGGATGGTGGCCGGTGTCGCCAGGATGGCCCGTCCACCCAACCTCTTCTTCAACTACCTCCTGCTGGAGCCGACCCGGGCCGCCACCCTCGCCGAGTTCGTCGACGCCCTCTTCTACGTGGGCAAGGGGAAGGCCGAGCGGCCGTACGACCACCTGCAGGAGGCGCTGAAGAAGGAGGGCCGCGGCGCCAAAGTGGAGCGTATAAGGGCGATATGGGCGGCCGGCGGGCGGGTGGTCTGTCTGAGGCCGTTCAGGGAGATCGGCAGCGACGAGGCTCTGACCCGGGAGGCGGCCATGATCGACGCCCTCACCCTCCCAAGGTTGACCAACACCAAGAGGGGAGAGTACCACGGTCTGGCCTCCACCTGGTGCCGCAGGGACAAGTGCCGCCTCGGCGCCCTACTCTTGGCAACCTCCTGGCGTACCTACACCCAACAGGCCACCCAACAACAGGCCACCCAACAACAACAACGCCACTTTACCCACAGTCGCCCGCAAAGTAAATTTACATTTTACACTTGACGACCCGCGTCCATCCGTCTATTTGCTAGATTTTTTTTTTAATTTAACGTAACCGCGTTAATTATTTTATTCTCGTATCGATTTCTCGTGTCGGCCATTTTGCCGCTGGGCGGGCCACACAGAACCGCCCCGACGGAGGAATCTTCGACGACGTCCACGATCGAGGGTGGAACGGTTGATTTTGTGACGAATTTGTGTCAAATGATTTCACTATTCTCGTGTCTTTTAATCGTTTTTTAATTAGTGTTTTCACGCCGTTTTTCTGCTTTTGCTTAGCGCGACAGAACTGGGCAGAACGAGGCCTATATGTAAATTCTGTTTTAATGCCCAGTGTTTGAAATTTGTTTTATTTATTGTACGTTTTATTGTATGTGTTATGTATGTATTTTATTTATCGGCCGAGCCGATCTCATTTCTGCCGGCGGCCATCTTGTGTGACGTCACCGGTTCACTATTTATTAAATATAAAACGAATCGATTCGTAATCGGGTAACGCATTAAGAGGGACAATTAAAACTCGCCCGTTATTAAAATTCGAAATACGGAACAAAAGTACAATTTAATATGGATAATTGTTGCGTTTCTATTTTAAAATTATGATTTATTCCGTCGGCCATCTTGTGTGACGTCACCGGTTCACTTTTATTAAATATAAAATAAATCGATTCGGAATCGGGTAACGCATTAAGAGGGACAATTAAAACTCGCCCGTTATTAAAATTCGAATCGTTGGAATAAAAGTACAATTTAATATCGATAATTGTTGGGTTTCTATTTTAAAATTATGATTTATTCCGTCGGCCATCTTGTGTGACGTCACCGGTTCACTTTTCTTAAATATAAGCGTGACGTCAAAAAAACAATGTGACGTCAGACAACGTCACCCGTTCAAAGTTGCTGGTCGTTCCCGTATACCTTTTAAAGTTATTAATGGTCGTTTTATTTCTGTTTTTAATATTTATTTTGGGATAGTTGGGATCGCAGAATACCGTGGAAATAACAAATGTACAAATTACAAATATGTAAATTTTTGACACATATAATAATAAGGCGGATGATGTACAATTCTGTTGTTTTACCCGCGATATGACAATCGAATTATAAATTCCTTTATTTCGTCCGTTTTCTCGAAAAACTAGTCATCCTATAGCTCTGATATTAGTCCGGACCTAGTTTGGTTCTGTTCTCATTATTTCCTCGTGTATTCTTTGTTGGGCTTTTATCCGTTGTTTTTTTTTGGTTTTTTGTTGTTTTATTTTTTTGGTCATAGATTATTGCTGTTATTTTTGTTGCCACTTTATTAATAATTATATATATGTATATTGTGTGAGGTGACAAAATTGTTGAAGAAATAAATAAAACGTTTTATTACAAATAGATATCTGCGTCGAATAAAATGTATCATCCCGTTTGTATTGTACGGACAAATCCTTTTCCGCCAGAAACTATCCTTTTTTTTTGGTTAAACACAAAACAGGTCGTCAATTTAAAAAATCTCTTATCACTACCGGGCTGTAAGAGGAGACACAATACGTGATAACAATAGATAAAATATAAGAGTTATGCAACAGTTGATAACAGATACTATTTCTCTTCTCTGGATAGAATTTTTTTCAAACAGAAATTTTCAAACATATATAAATAAATATACAATATAAATAAACCGAAGCGGTGCATACAGTGCAGTTATTTTCGGAGATATTGTTTCAGATTTTGAACATTTTTAAAAATTGACTCATAATAAGAGATATTAACAGATATATTGATGGAAGGCCGGTCATCTCAGTACTTGGAACCGATCACTTTATATCTGTCCACAACCATCCTGGAAACAACACATAATACATAAATATATTTTATTATTATTTATGAAAGATGTTTGCATTAGATTGTTGTATATTAGAATGAACTGATACGTGAAGACGATTCGGTTCCAGTTCCAGAGTGACGGTTGGAGTCGCTGATTTTCTTATCAGACACGAGCGGTGACGTCACAACAATGACGTCACACTGTGACGTGCAGCCCCGAAGACTAAATCCGACTAATACTGAACGGTAATAACTAATAGTGACGACTAATAACGGTTAATATAGGCCGATACCGAACAGTGTCGACCGATTCAGTCGCGGTAATTAATTAATTAATTAATATTTCTCTCGATAAAGACGCCGCCCAGTGATCAATAGTGACGACTAATAACTGATAACGGCCAATAACGAAAGTACTCAACGTTTTGAACTATTACTCGACAGTCCGAAGAATCCCGACCAATACCAAAGAATCCCGACCAATACCGAACAATCCCGACCAATACCGAAGAATCCCGACCAATACCGAAGAATCCCGACCAATACCGAAGAATCCCGACCAATACCGAAGAATCCCGACCAATACCGAAGAATCCCGAACTATGCCGACTGAATTCCGCCGATACTTTACGACTAACACTGAACTGTAATAACTAATAGTGAAGACTAATTGCTAATAACGGCTAATACCGAACGTACTCAACGTTTTCAACTATCGGACTCGACAGTCCGAAGAATCCCGAACAATACCGAACATTCCCGAAGTATGCCGACCGATGCCGACCGAATTCCACCGATACTTTACGAATAACACTGAACTGTAATAACTAATAGTGACGACTAATAACTCTAATAACGGTTAATATGGACCGATACCGAACAGTGTCGACCAATACCGAACAATCCCGAACTATACTACAGTCGACAGCCCGAAGAATCCCGACCGATACCGAACATTCCCGAAGTATGCCGAATGAATTCCACCGACACTTTACGACTAACACTGAATTGTAATACTCTAATAATTGTAATACTCTAATGTAATAACTCTAATAACGGTTAATATGGACCGACACCGAACAGTGTCGACAAATACCGAAGAATCCCGACCAATACCGAACTATGCCGACCGATGCCGACTGAATTCCACCGATACTTTACGACTAACCCTGAATTGTACTAACTAATAGTGACGACTAATAACTCTAATAACGGTTAATATGGACCGACACCAAACAGTGTCGGCCAATACCGAAGAATACCGAACGATCCCGAACTACACTACAGTGGACAGCCCGAAGAATCCCGACCGATACCGAACAATCCCGAACTGTGCCGATATAAAGGGTGTACCGAAATTAACGCGAGTTTTGAATTTGCCACAATTCGTAAAGTCGAAAAAACCCCGTTCGACAGCCGACAGTTTATAGGGTCAGTACGAATGGAGTTTGTTACACGATAGAACAACGCTTTTTCATTGTTGTGACAATACTCCATTCGTACTGACCCCTAAACTGTCGGCTGTCGAATGGCTTTTTTCGATTTTACTCTGCAAAAATTGAAATCCGGCGTCAATTTTGGTCGGCCCCCAATAGATGGTATATCTATATATACTTACAGATCCGGTACGCTGATTGGGGCGTTGACCAGTGTATAGAGGGAGAGTACGTGGGGTCGGAGTGGATCGTCCGTAGCCGACGATTGGGGGGGTCTGATCGGTACCTGTACGGCGGCCAAATTGTACCTCGTCGGATTGTCAGGCAGTTGTCCGGCCCTGAGTGTCGCCGATCCCGACCATCCGCCGCCGCCGCCCCCACTGCCGCCCCCACTAACTTCCAGACAGGAGTCCCTCGACTGCTTCCCGGAGACCATGTAAGGGGCACTGTACAACGTCACGTTGCAGGCGGTCGAACCTCTCCAATTGGTACGGAGGAACAGAAACGTATATGTGAGAAGATTTATTATTATTTATTTTTTTTTTTTAACTATTTTACAATCAACTATACGGCCGGTTGTATAGGTACAATTGCGGCACTTTTGACCCGTACCCGGGGCCTGCAGAAAGTCTCTGGGCCGGTGGCGTTTAAGCCGATAATGGACGGGTAAGAGAGAGGAAAGGGAGTGGATCGGGACGGGAGTGGAACCCTGAGGAACCCCGGGATTCGGGGACTCGGCCGACTGTCCAAGGACGGGGCTAGGAACGACTTCCCGACTGGAATCTCTGGATGCGGGCGATGTCCTGTATTTCTCGGCGGAATCCAGCATAGCTCTATACCGTAAGTCCGTGTCGGTTTATTTGTATATTGTCATTTTCGGATGTCCTTTTCCGAAAAGAGGTCTTCCGAAAGGGACTGGACAGGAGTAGATTGGGACGAGGAGGAAGGGGACGGGAGTGGAACCCTGAGGAACCCCGGGATTCGGGGACTCGGCCGACTGTCCGAGGACGGGCTAGGGACGACTTCCCGACCGGAATCTCTGGATGCGGGCGATATGAATTGGCCATAAAATGCTGTTTTTAGGTCCAAAAATGGGATTTTTAGACGAAAAATCGGCCAGAAAATACAGTTTTGAGGCCCAAAAATGAGGTTCCTAGGCCGAAAAATGCAGTTTTGAGGCCCAAAAATGAGGTTCCTAGGCCGACAAATGCGGGGTCAGGCGCAAAACTGGACCAAAAATGCGGTCTTTAGACCCCCCCAAAATGTGGTTTTCATGCGCGAAATTTGCCCTAAAATGCTGTTTTTAGGCCCAAAAATGGGGTTTTTAGACGAAACATCGGCCCGAAAATGAAGTTTTAAGACCAAAAAATGAGGATTTTTTGACGAAAAATTGCCCAAAAATGAGGTTTGTAGGCCCAAAAATGGGGTTTTAGACGAAAAATCGGCCCGAAAATGCAGTTTTAAGACCCAAAATGAGGTTTTTGACGAAAAATGGCCGAAAATGCAAAATGAGGTGAACTGAACTGAAATAGATTTGTTTTTTAAAAAAAAAAAAAGTATGAATTATCGTCCGACTCACGGTTTCAGGGTAAGTCTGGTCAACGACAGACTTTCGTTGGCAACGAACAGTTCCAAATCTGAAACGGAGGAGGAGAAAAATAAAAATAAAAATGAAAAGATATTTTTTTTTTTAAACCACTATCCCGACTGTTTTAAACAGTCTTAAACTGTTCTTCTCTCACTTTCCAGACTGGAATATCTGTTGGCGACTTGGAATTCCAGGCTGAGGTCGCCGACGATTTCCAAACTGATGTTGGCCCGTACGAGGTCGTCGGCCACACGCCCATCGAGACCTCGCAACAGGTAGGCGGACTCAGTTATCCTCAAAATAGACAAATAGACAGTCAAATATATATATATATATATATACAGAATATATATATATATATATATATATATATATATATATATATATATACAACAGAAATAAGGGAAAATGTACTCGCAATTTCGCCTGTATATAGGGCCCGGCAACTAAGTCATTGCGGGGGGGAGATGGTTTCATAGCTGGAGATGGGATAATTTTTATATTTTTACGAACGTTTAAATCATAAAAACTATGTATATATATATATAAGAGAGAGTATTGGAAATGTTTATTGCGCCCCACCCACTATCGGTACCGAAAAAATCCACGATATGAGAGGCACAGACCAAGATGTCGAAGAATCCGCAATTATTTAGTTGCCAACCCAATATACAGCACTATATATATATATATATATATATATATATATATATATATATATATATATATATATATATATATTTCTGGTTTGAGACATTTAATAAAATAACAAATATTTTTATATTATGACATTTTAATTTAGAATTTTATTAGTGGACTATGAATATAAAATTTTGAGCGAATTTCATATGAAAATGTTGTATTTAAAGTTTAAATTTCATAATTATGGGCATATATATATATATATATATATATATATATATATATATATATATATATATATATATATATATATATATATATATATATATATATATATATATATATATATATATATATATATATATATATTTCTGGTTTCGAGATATTTAATGAATTGCTTTCGAATAAATTAACAAATATTTTTATATTATGCGACATTAAAATTTAGAATTTTATTAGTGGACGTTTACTATGAATATAAAATTTTGAGCGAATTTCATATGAAAATATATTTAAAGTTTAAATTTCATAATTATGGGCATATATATATGTATATATATATATATATATATATATATATATATATATATATATATATATATATATATATATATATATATATATATATATATATATATATATATATATATATATATATATATATATATATTCCCATTTTTAATAAATTATAATTTGTGATTAACCAAAGCTGTCGGCAGAGTTGTAAGAAAGGAGTTATTTATATTGGAATAATTACTGTATTATTTATTATGTTAAAATTAAATTGTGTATTGTATAATATTCGGTTTCGGATGAGGGTAAAAAAAAATGCACTAGTTGAAGGATTATTATTTCAATTCTGAAAGAAAGTAATAAAGATCATTTAATAAATAAATACGGAACAATTCCTTTATTTTAATTATCAGTACATTTATTGTATGCAATAGGAAGAGGCTACTTATTATTTAACGCGATGGAGGAAATTAAAAGAAAAATCCTCCGACAAAATTGCAGAAATAAAATAAATTTGAATTGACAGAAATGAAACTTACTTAGTTCTGGCTTCTCCCAATGGCAGTAGACAGCACACCGCTGCTAATTCTAATGCCCAAATCAACCTGAAAACGGTTTCAATTTGGAATAATATAAATTAGGAGCGATTATAATTTGTCCAGAGAAATGGGAAATTGTCAGAAAAAATTATTACTCGGGTTTGTACTACAGTACGTATTGATTAATTATTTATTAAATTTATATTTTAAATATAGGTTATTTAAACAATCTCCGATTCCAGTATCGCTTACCCGCACATAAACTAATACTCTCTATATCCTAGACATAATATATAGGATTTTTAAAAAAAAAAATCAATATTATTGAAATTTAGTCGAAATTCAGTTTCCGTACAGTTTTGCGAATTCAAACATCAGAATTACAGTAGTCGTGCTGTAAAATAATTGCAGTAAAAAATTATAATCGATAAATAAATAGATATTGCGACTGCGGAATCATAATATTTCTGTAGACGCCGTCGGAGAATTCGATAGTCGCAATCCGCACTGTTGTCGTTCGTAAAATAGTCAATGCACAATCCGCTCAGATTTAAAAGTCCAGTCCGTCGAAGAATTGTAAAATTTTCTGTTCCTATAATATTTATAAAGATGTTTCAGTATAAAGAGAATTTTAACGATAAGTTAATGTTGAAAAAGCGCTCAACGTGTCTCGATTGATATACAATTGACGTTATCAATTCGTCGAATTAGATAAGAAAAGCGCAACGTATCATGTACTGTATTGTATTAATACAGTAATACAGATACAAAAATAGTCAAGAGTAAATGTTCCACAATCGACGACTCTAGTTCTTTTTCAAATCCTCGATATATGTATCCGTCTAATTGTATCGGTCATATTCTTTTTAATTTTATCATCTAAAAAATGTTAAACAATACCCGGTTTATTTAATTTATTATTCGCCCCAATTCTCTTATTTTAGCCAATGATGTGTATATTCGGTAAAATGGTAAACGATTCGTTATATTTTTCTTTCTATTAGATGAGTCGACTCTCAGCCTATCCTTAAAATTCTTTTTGAGTTTTTTTGTATATTATTTTTAATTGTATCGCCTAAAAAATGTACAATAATACCTGCTTTATTTTATTTATTATTCCCTTAATTCTCTTATTTTAAGGATTGATGTGTATATTCAGAAAAATAGTAAATGATTCGTTATATTTTTCTTGCTATTAGAGCAGTCGATCATTGAATTATAAACTATCCTTAAAATTCTTTTCGAGCTGTAAAAATAATCAAAAATTTCTTTTTCCTTCATAAATGTATCCACATCAATTGTGCTGACCGTTACATTACTTTGTGTAAATTAATACAATTTGAACTCATTTAAATTTTCTGTATATTATTTTTAATTTTATTGCCTAAAAAATGTACAATAATACCCGGTTTATTTTAATTATTATTCCCTTAAATCTCTTATTTTAAGGATTGATGTGTATATCCAGTGAAATAGTAAATGATTTGTTACGTTTTTCTTTCTAGTTAACCAAAAAATAACCGAAATATTTCTTTTCCCTTCATAAATGTATCCGCATCAATTGTGCTGACCGTTACATTAATTTATAAATTAATAAAATTTAAACCGATATTTAAGTTTGCAGTATATTATTTTAAATTGTGTCACTATAAAAATTGTAAATTGAGCCTGTTTTTATTTCTTGTTTTTGTGATTAAAATCACTAGATAAATTAGTAAAATAGTGCACGAATCTTCATATTTTTTTAAACTTATCCTTATTATTATTTTATAATATTTTCCAAATTTTCTCCGCACAATTGTATTACTTTATATGTTGTAAATGAATTTATGTCTTTTTAATGTATTTCTGTTATTATTTTCTTCGCTCAGTCTTTATACAACATATTCAATATCCTGACTGTATTTAAATGTAAAACAATATTATTTATTGTATTCCATACATATATATTGTTTTAATATAATTTTTCTCAGAAAAAAAAGCCACTGCCTGCTCGATCACAACTTGTCTGAACGCTTTGTGAAATTGAAATGCAATATACTTAGAAAACATTTTGCGTATTTTTAACTTTTGATTTTAAGTTTTGACGGTCAAAAATGTACACACAACGACGGGGGAAAACTCAAAACTGGGAAAAAAAAAACACTCGGTACAGAAGATATATACGGTTTTTATTGTTGTATCGGGGTCGGCAACTAAGTAATTGCGGAATACACCAAGACAAGTTGTACATATTTTTAAGTACAAGATAAGATTCTTCGATACGTTATATTATTTGTGGTCCTTTCTGAAACATTGGGTATCGAAATTACGACGAAAAAACGGAGGATTTTACGTTAAAAACCTCCAATGGAGGTCGATGACCAAATAAAGGCAATTATTCATCGGTTCAACACTGGGACATTGCGGAAAAGCTGAATTTATCTTATACCTGCATTAAAGACCATCTACGGCTTATCTGCGCAAAGATATTTTGACGCACTTAAAAATATGTACAACGCCACTTGTTGTTGGTGAATTCCGCAATTGCTTAGTTGCCAAAACCCCGATATGCGTAATGCGTAATTGTTCGATGCGTTGATTAGTGATCTACTTACATTTTGTTGTCGATGAAAGTCGTTTATGAATAAATAAACCTGTCCTGGAGCAGAGGATCGCTCTCCTAACCGACCGCCTACGGGTGAGTGGATGATACAATATTATCTCGTTATCTTCCAATAATTTCAGATAAGATTTCGACGTTTTAATTGCCCCGGGGCCCCGCGGGATTAAATCAACAGGTTTAAGTCATCAATTCTCCTCTCAAAACTTCGGATTATCAGGATTGAATTCAAACCGATTGACCTCCCATAACATCTCATGTTCTCCTGATACGGAGATCCTGATACTTTTCCCGGCCCGAAAATTGAAAACATTTTCAGCTCGATTTTTCGTTAATTCGATAATAGATGAATCCTTTCGACGTTTTAATTGCCCCAGGGGCCCCGCGGGATTAAAACAGCAGGTGCAAGTCCTCAATTCTCCTCGCAAAACTTCAGATTATCAGGATTGAATTCAAACCGATTGACCTCCTATAACATTTCCTGTTCTCCTGATACGGATCCTGACACGGATCCTGATACGGATCCTGATACGGATCCTGATACGGATCCTGATACGGATCCTGATACGGATCTGACACGGATCACTAATGCAGATCCTGACACGGATCCTGACACGGACTGATACGGATCCTGATACGGATCCTGACACGGATCCTGATACGGATCCTGACACGGATCCTGATACGGATCCTGATACGGATCCTGACACGGATCCTGATACGGATCCTGACACGGATCCTGATACGGATCCTGACACGGATCCTGATACGGATCCTGACACGGATCCTGATACGGATCCTGACACGGATCCTGACACGGATCCTGATACGGATCCTGACACGGATCCTGATACGGATCCTGACACGGATCCTGATACGGATCCTGACACGGATCCTGATACGGATCCTGACACGGATCCTGATACGGATCCTGATACGGATCCTGATACGGATCCTGACACGGATCCTGACACGGATCCTGATACGGATCCTGATACTTTTCCCGGCCCGAAAATTGTAAATTTTCCGCTCGATTTTTCGTTAATTCGATAACAGATGTATACGTTTAAGGCTCGCAACGCGTAGATTAGACGGGTAAAATGTATTTTTTATATAAAAAATCTATTTTCCCGCGTCCTGGTCCGACGTTGTCCTGCGGCTCCGTCAAGAGCCACACACTCTCGGATGCCTTTGACGTTTTTGTGCCGAAACAAAGTCTTTGCAATTATGACTTTTTGCTATAGGATTAGACGATAGGGGGAAATTCGTCAATAAGAGAAAAAATGGGTAAAGGGAAAAATTTTTTTTAGGTGAACGTTAACTTTTTTCTAGTTTTTAACAAAAATAATTACTTTTATCGACAGCTGCTATAATAATACAACGATATTAACAGTGACTCCCTTATAGAGCCTCTCCGAAGGGATTATATAATTGTTGGTACCCAAAAACGAACATTTTCCGTGCTGTAATTTTACGAATTTAATATCCGAAACGGCAAATATCGGCAAGAATCTTCTACAGGAAGGACAAACCTGTAAGAAAGATGTGCGTCATATCCTGTGTTACCGAAAGAAGAGGGGAAACTGTCGGACGCCGACAAGCGAGTAAAAACTTTTAAAAAAACGACAACGTACTGTTCGAATTGCCCAAAATCGCCACCGATGTGCTTGGACTGTTTCAATGAATTTAATAAAAAGTAGAGTATTGTATGTATATGTTTGATATTTTTATGCCCCAATATTCTATATTTATACTTAAGCGCTTGTTCTATTAAATTTCTTTTAAAAATTTAAAACTGAAAATCTTATCTAACTTGAACGGGAAAAGCGTCACCCAAATATGGGTGACGGGGCGCCGAACGTGTTAATACGGTCGACAATTTTATTGCGAGAATTGGTGGCTAATTCAAATTTTGCGTTATATATATATATATGTGTGTAGAAATTTTACCTTGGAGGTATAATAGTTCCGGTGGAGTGCGGTAGGAGCGCTGGCGTTTCTGGAGTTGTTTGGAGTGGTGGGGGGGGAGCTCCGTGTCCTCAGTAGTGCTTGGAGCCTCCCACCGTCAACAGTTCCTTTAACGGGGGGGGGAAAGCAGAGTGTTGAAGTGCGCGACGACAGTGACCGTGTCCCGTCCTCCATCCTCCTCCTCCTCCTCCTCCTCCTGCTGCTGCCGCTCCTCCTCGGATGAGGGGTTTCTGATGTCGAGGGGACGGCACAGAGCACGCGGACGGGCGTCGGCCTCATCCTCCTCCTCTACCTCCTCCAGGACTCCGAACAACGGCGATACCGCCACCACCGTCCCACAGCCGGCTGTCATGCACGACGCCATGAAGCCCAAATACGAACTTGAGGACTATATATACAGCGTGGAATCGAGGAGTCTCGAGCCGACCGTCGATCCCGAGGACGTGCACGCCCAATTGCGCCAGAAGGAGAAGGACCTGATACTGGCCGCCGAATTGGGCAAAGCGCTACTCGAGAAGAACGAAGAGCTCAGCCGACAGAACGAACTGTTGGCCGAAGACTACTCGCACAAACTCGAGGTCAGATCTCTTATACAGCTTTATACATCAATTATACAACCAGATAATCATAAATGATACACCCAGAGGATCTTGGTTAGGGTATCGCCAATAGCCGAGGTCAACCACCTCCAGCACCCGCTTAGAACGTCCCTCTATACAGAGCTATATACCGACCCTTTCGGGGGAATTACAACACTTTCGGGAAAAATATATACTTATATATATATATATATATATATATATATATATATATATATATATATATATATATCTCAGATAAGTCCCGTTTAGTGTCCAAGACCTTGCCGTAACGACGACTCGACCATCCACCCCCTACCCAAAACCCCCACCGTCTCCAACCGACAAACTGAAAATTTTTAAAATAAATAAAATTAAAAAATTTTACATTATTTTATATATATATATATAGGGCGTCCAAAAATTAACGCCGGGATTTGAATTTGGCAATAATTTCGGCGACCCTATTTAAAAAACCGTTCGACAGCCGTTAGTTTAGGGTCAGTACGAATGGGTTGGGGGGCGTTACACGGTTGAACAACGCCTTTTCATTGTTGAACAATATTTCAAAAATAATTTGTTAAGTTTGGCGGCCACAGTCCGATTCAAGTCTTGCGTTAATTTTGGGACACCTATATATATATATATATATATATTAAAAGTATACAGAGTGGTCCAAAAAAATGTATCCACCGTTTAACAGTCGATAACTCGCAAACTAATTGACCGAATTGTCCCCATTTTTGGTCAAAGTGTAGCTTAAAGTCCAACTTAAAGATATCATCACATAGCTGTAGGTGTTCGAAATGGTCCAGCATTATTAACATCCACAGACAGACAGAAACGATGCAGCCCAACTGCAGCACAGCACCCGACTACTGACTGCACACAACGTGTCCAGAGTTGGGATATTTCCAAATGAATGATGTAGGATGGATTCTCCTCCAAGTTCATCCAATGTTGGTGGTGGCTTTCGGCGTCGATAAACGACGTCCTTTACGACGTTCCCCCCCCTCCCCCCCCGAGGTAAAAGTCCAGAGCAATTAAGTCTACAGCAGCTCTACATCCATATCCGTCTTCCTGGTAGAGTTTCGTCGAGATAAGCCCGTACATACAACAGTTGTATGGCCCGAACTACAACACTATATAATAACAGTACCGAAAATGAGACAACTCCGTCAATTAGTTTCCAAGTTATGGACTTTTAAACACTGGATACATTTTTTTGGACCACCTCTGTATATTGATATTGGGGCCCTCAATATCGTACATTTTTCGGTACTCACGGCGAACAGTCGTGCAATAAACATTTCAGAATATTCTCTATTAATATTTACATAGGTTTTTATTATGTAAACGTGCGTAAAAATACGAATAAACGCAGTATCTCAGACTGTCCGCGAAACCCGCAATTACTTAGTCGCCAACGCCGTTAGAAATTGTATCTCTCAATTCAAAACGGTTTTCAAAAGAAAATTTTCTTTTTTTCATCAGTTCCGTCCCGGGAAAATGTGAAAAAAAATTAGTATTCGGGTGCAAATTTCTCCAAAATACGAGAATTATAATGTCGTAGGTTTGTGGTTTTTCTTTCTCCTCTCGCCGGTTTCGTCTTTTGATATATATATATATATATATATTTGTTTTTTCATTATTTTATCAAGCTTCTTATGCCTTTTTCCCTTCGCCCTCTATTCTTTCTCAATACTTTAATCGATGTTCTTCTTCCCATCAGTTTTTCTCTCCAGAAATATACCGGTCTGTGCGAAAAAATACGAAAAAAAACCCTCTCTCGAAATCGCAACAACTTTGCCACAGTCTGTTATTATTTGAGCTGTTCTCGAACCGTCAATAAGTCGATAATTGTAAATTTAAAAATTGGATTCAATCGTGAAAAATCCTCGTCCGAAAAAACTCCCGTTGGGGGGGAGGAGGGGGGGGGCCCAAATCGGGGTTTTTCGGCCTTACCGCATATACAGTATATTGATCGTGAATTTTTAACAATACTGTTGTGATAATGAGGAAAATTTACGATAGAAACCCGAGAATTTCAGCTAATAATAATTGCGTATAAAAATACGCAATTATTTAGTTGCCAACACAATGGAAATTGTATTTCTCTGATGACAATTTTTTTTTTCATCAGTGAGTATTCAAGTGGGTATTTCTCCTAAATACGATAATTATTATAATGACGTATTTTCGTGTTGTTTCTGTCTCCTGTCTCGCCCGGCCTTTCCGGCCAGACCGGGATTTCGGCCGTTCGCCATCTTCAGTAGCGCTGTGTTCAAACTGACAAACGACGCAGTACAAGTGACAGCGACAGACACAGTGTGCCTGAAAAACATCCAAAGTGCCGAGGGTGACTGACACAGCGCTACTGAAGACGGCGAACGGCCGAAATCCCCACCCAAAAACAGTTAGAATTATTAATTGCTCCGGTCGTGTCACCTTCACGGAAGTTTACACTTACTGTCTTTGGGCCGAAAGATAAAACTGTTATCTCCACTCGAATACCATTGTCGGGCAACTCTGTTGTTATTTACAGTCTTTTTACGCAATCGGCTGACGTTGATTTTTTTTTTCTTTTCTGTTTTTCCTTTTTTTTTCATCTCCGCCAGAAAACCATTGTCACTTAATTAAATCCAGTCAGGCGCGTTTCGGCAACACTGTGTCACGGGGGGGTGCTGACAACGCGCGATATTATGTGTTTCTCTATCATAATATCAGCTCATATAACAGTGGCTGAATTAATTAATAAAAATTGGGTTTTTAGACGAATGATTGGCCAGAAAATGCTGTTTTTAGGCCCCCGAAATTTGTTTTTTAAGGCCTAAAATGGGATTTTTACGCGCGAAATTGGCCCTAAAATGCGGTTTTCAGGCCCAAAAATGGGGGATTTTTGACGAAAAAATGGCCCAAAAATGAGGTTTTTAGGCCGAAAGAGTGGGTTTTCAGGCGCAAAATTGGCCAGAAAATGCGGTTTTTAGCCCCAAAAGTGGGTATTTAGAAGAAAAATCGGCCCGAAAATGCAGTGTTAAGACCCGAAAATGAGGGATTTTTGATGAAAAAATTGCCCAAAAACGAGGTTTTTAGGCCGAAAATGCTGGGTCAGGCTCAAAATTGGCCCAAAATTGCGATATTTAGACGGAAACCCCAAAAAATGGGTTTTTAGACAAATTATTGGCCAAAAAGTGGGTTATTAGACCCAAAAATCTTGTTTTTAGAGCCTAAAATGTGATTTTTACGCGCAAAATTGGCCCCAAAATGCGGTTTTCAGGCCGAAAAATGCGGGATCAGGCGCAAAATTGGCCCGAAAATGCTGTTTTCAGCCCCAAAAAGTGGGTTATTAGACCCAAAAATCTTGTTTTTAGAGCCTAAAATGTGATTTTTACGCAAAATTGGCCCTAAAATGCGGTTTTCAGACCCAAAGTAGGTTTTAGGCACAAAAAGAGGTTTTAGACGAGAAAAACGGACGAAAAATACTGCGGTATAACACGGCGCTACTGAAGACGGCGAGCGGCCGAAAGACCCCGGTCTAGGAAAAGACCATCGAGACAGGAGACAGAAACACACACAGGAAATCTACTATCTATTATTATTCCAACCGGTGGCAGACCACAAAAACGGGTCTACAAAGTACAAATTATCCAAAGTTCTGTGAAAGTTTTCCCCGTTCAGTTTGTGGTGCGGTAAACACTTTTTTGACCAAAAAAAAAAAAAGGCTCCAACATTTCGGTTCATCTTTCTCCATTTTGTATTTTTGCCGACGCGAAGAATAGCGGTTCCTCTGCGGCCGGGTTCGTATTTTTCAATTTCTTTTCCATTTCTTCTATCACTAAATTCGTCCCGGAATATCATTCCTGGCGCTCCGATCTCAAATATAATGTCATATTCTAAAAAAATAGAAATCATTGATTGGCAACTAAGTAATTGCGGAATTGACCACAAAGCACTTTTAAGTGCGTCCGGACAACACTTCTTTGTTGACCTGATTAAGATTCTTCGATACCATCGATTATTTGCGGTCCTTTCTGTGTGTGTGAAAAAAAAAATATTCCATTGGGGTAATTTTTCGTCAAAAGACGAAGAACAGCGTCCTCCGGTGGACGTCCGTCTTTGAGGTCGACGATGACCGACCCCTACCCCCACCGAATAAAGGCGATTATCGAGGTCATAGTTCAACACTGGGGTCACATTGCCGCGAAGCCCCGAATATGTATCTTATAACCGGCGTATACTGAAAACGTCTACGGGGCTTATCTGTGCCAAAAAAAGTGTTGTACTACTGATGACGCACTTAAAAATATGCACAACGCCACCTGTGCTAACGGCCCGCTTTATGTAACTGTCACAGTAGACTGTTATTCCGCTTTGACGGTTTTATTGTCACAAATTTAATAAATATATTTATATATATATATAACCAGAAGAATGGATGTTCCAACACACACACGGAGGAGAAACCCTCTGGTTTTTCCACTTTTCTATTTTCGGAATTTCGGCTTGTACTCTGTCCTGAATGTGGGACAAATTGGGAAACAAAAATTGTGAATTTTTTAAAAATTTTCGATTTTTTATGTCCACCTTTCCGGTGGCAAGTGTAACTCAGTTTGAGACCACTTTTGACCCAACATGAGACAAATCGGGGACATTTTTTGAAATTTCAGAAATTTTGAATTTTTATATTTTTCTTTTAGCGTCAAGTGTAGCTCACTTTGGGTCCACTGTCGACCCCGAATACCGGACGAATCGGGGGAAATTTTTTGAAATTTTAAAAATTTTCGATTTTTATATTTACCTTTTAGGGGGGCCAAGTGTAACTCACTTTGGGACCACTGTTGACCCCAAATACGGGACGAATCGGGGGAAATTTTCAGAATTTTTAAAAATTTTCGTTTTTTATATTTTCCTTTTGGGGGGCAAGTGTAATCACTTTGGGACCACTGTCGACCCCGAATACCGAACGAATCGGGGGAAATTTTCAGAATTTTTAAAAATTTTCGTTTTTTATATTTTCCTTTGGGGGCCAAGTGTAACTCTCACTTTGGGACCACTGTCGACCCCGAATACGGGACAAATCGGAGGAAATTTTTTGAAATTTTAAAAATTTTCGATTTTTATATTCACCTTTTAGGGGTCAAGTGTAACTCACTTTGGGACCACTGTCGACCTCGAATACGGGTTAAATGGGGGAAATTTATTGAAATTTTAAAAATTTTCGATTTTTATATTTTCCTTTCCGGGGGCAAGTGTAACTCACTGATTTAATTACAACGGTTAAACGTTACTATATCGGAGTTTTTTTATTTAATTTTTCCCGGCCGAAGGTCGGCTTTTCATCGTCGGCTACGACCTCCCTGCCGCCCCCCCCAGTGTATATATCCCAAGGAGAAGTGGAAAATCGACCTCCCCCTCAACCCCCCCCCGCCACCCCCCGTCCTCAGGGGGCAGTTCGACCTCCGATCCGACGATTTCACGGCGATGACCTCGAAGGGCGTAAAAAACAAATTTTTCGTCTCCTCGCTGTTTTCTGGACCTTCCGGCAGCCAGTTCGGGACATTCCAAAACCGGGTTTTGCGGTTTTCGAAAAAACCGGATTTTTGACTGTTCGTCAGGGCTTACCGGAAAAAAAAAAAATTCGTGACGCGGCCGAAGATGTGGAAGAATCCGCAATTATTTTGTTGCCAACCCTAAATTGAATATATATATATATATATATATATATATATATATATATATATATATATAAGTCAGAAGGGCGGTCGGAAACCCGAGTGGTAGTATGACTCATAACATCAACATAGAGATTTGACAAAGCCCTTTGTTAAGAAGAACGTTATATTGTAAGGCGGGCAGGAGCCGGCAGTCAGTCTGATTCAGAGCTTGAGACCGGACGGGTGCTGTAAGAAGCCTTTTCATCTGTATCATTTTGTAGATCAAATAAATCGTGTTTTAATTGAAATAACCGTTTTTAAAAACACTATTCTTTCACTGAGAAAAATAACTGGTGCCGAAACCCGGGAAGTATTAGTGCGATCGGGAAAATTTTTTTTCCTTCTTTCTTTCTGCTTTTTCTTTCGTTTCTCTTCCTTGCGCGTGGTTCTACCGTTTGGCAGCAAAACTATGGCGAAATCGCCCGACCAGGCCACAATGGACGCAGCCACGACGGCGGCATGGATGGCCGCACAGAATCATAGGACATCCTATCTGGCGGTGCGAATAGGTAACCTGTGGCCGTTCGAGGGCCAGGCCCGCGACCTCACCGAGTGGTTGGAGAAGGCGGACGGCCTTCATAAAGAAATTTTTGACGGCAGGCTGCCGCCAGAACTATGCACACCACTAGTAGAGGACCTCGTGGGGCGGATCGACAGGTCCGTCTTACGGGAGATCGGGTTGCGGGTCCAGCAGCCCTGGGTTGAGGTCCGGAACCGGCTGAAGGAACACTACGCCGGGTCGAGGGCCTCGATCTGGAGACGGTGGGCAAAAATTGTAAAGATGGAGCGTGAAACAGGGGAGAGCCACCTAGCGTACGCCGTCAGGGTGATGGAAGAGGTGAGGCCCGCGCTGGAAGAGGTCGGATCGGCAGTGGAAGAGACGGAGCGGCGCGACCAGTCGCAACTAGTACTATTGGAGCTCGTTAAACAAATGTTGGCCAACGGGGTGACACACGTTGGCCAAATCAATTAGGGCGACACCCGCAGGTCGCACAGGGTTCAACGAAGCCTTAGAGGCCATAAGGGCCGAAAATGAAGAGAGGCGTTGCTGGACGGAAGTGACATCAAGGCGCGACCGACAACGCCAGACGAAACCGGCCCGGTTCGAGAGGCGGACCACCCCGTCCTACAAAGAGGAACGCACACCGGAGCGGGCTCTGACCAAGATCCCGAAGCCTCCCCGGAACCCCAACTATCGGCCGCAGGACAGACTGCGGAAGCAGCAGCGACCCCAGGTGTGCTGGGAGTGCGCGGAAGAGGGCATTTCGCCCGGGAGTGCCCCTATATGATGAGGTCGCGGTTCCGGCAGCCTGTCTCCTACGCGGCCGCGACCAAGGGCGAACTGATGGACTGCTCCGCGACGCGACGTCACAGTAGAAAACGGGATAACTCGAATTATGTTTTAAAAGATGTTGAGTTCCCTATTTTAGGTTCATCGAGTGAAGAGGGCTCCGAGCGGAGGTACCGGCCGCAGAGGATCACTGGGCGCGGATCACAGCGCTTTCGTCGCAGTCGTCGTCGAGCTCGGACGACGACAGGAAGTCAAAGAAGGGACGAGGAAACGGCGCCCGGAATCCAGCGGGAGACGCCACTCCAGCTGAGGTGAGTGGTCTCGGCATACGGGCAGCGGACACCGGGGTAACGGGCTTCACCCGGGAGTGTGCGCGACCAGGCTTGCTGCCCGTAATATTCATTAAGTCCTGGGGATTGTGGGCCCTCTTAGATACGGGGTCCGACTCGACGTTGATCTCGCCTGCGGCGTGCAGGAGATTCCGGGGGACCACATCAGGGGACCCATGTAATTGTACGGTCAGGACCGTGACCGGAGTGGAACGACTGTTGGGCGAGACAAAGATTCCACTCCGGAAACTGACCGGTAAATCGGGAACAGCCGCGGTACACGTCGCGAGGTTGCCCAGTAGAAAATACGACATGATAATCGGTTGCGACGTTATTGAGAGGGTAAACGGGGAACAGCGACTGACAAACGGCTGCTGGACGGTAACCCTGGGCAACCGTCGTTACAGCGCGAAGCGTGGGACGCAGGGACGCGGACATGTCGCGGTCACATCGGTCGAGAGCGCTCAGACCACGCGCGAAAAATTATCGCGGAAAATTAAAGACCGGTATGGTGATACATTCTACAAAGAAGGGGAACCGTTAACGGCAACGGGTAGAGTCCGGCATACCATTGATCTGGAAGGCACAAAACCGGTGTATGTTAAACCGCGTAGGTACCCACAGGCGATGAGAGAGATAATCGCGGAGCACATCAAAGAAATGATGGAGCAAGGCATTATACGGCGATCGACGTCGTCGTTTTGCAGCCCCCTGTGGGTAGTCCCCAAGAAACTAGGGGCAGACGGCGTACAAAAATACCGAGTTGTGGTAGATTATAGAGAATTGAATAGTAGGACTAGGCTGGAAAGGTACCCGCTGCCCCGCTTGGAAGAGATGTTGGACCGAATGGCGGGCGCTCAAGTGTTCAGCACGCTCGATCTGAAGTCCGGGTATCACCAGATACGTATGCATCCGGAGGATGTGGAAAACGGCCTTCAGTTTCGAGCGCGGACACTATGAGTTCTTACGGATGCCATTCGCTAAAGAATGCCCCAGCGACCTTCCAACGATTGATGGATGAATTCCTCGAAGGATTAGATGAGGTGTGTCCAGATATACATGGACGACATCGTGGTCTTCAGTAAGACGCTGAAAGACCACGAACGCCACCTCGGGAAGCTATTCGAGAGAATTAGAGAATTTGGATTGAAGGTCGCAGCCGACAAAACGACGTTGGCAGTAGACCAGATCAAATTTATGGGACACGAGATTACGGCCACGGAGTGAGTCCGAATGCGGAAAAGATCAGAGCTATAAGGAAATGCCGGTACCCAAGAACGTTAAAGAGGTCCGGACGTTCTTGGGTATGGTAGGATATTATCGGCGATTTATCCGGTCGTTCGCCCACATTACGGAGCCCTTGACGGCGATGCTGAAAAGGGAAGGAGTTCAGCATCACCGCAAGAGTCCTGGATGCGGTTGAACGATGTAAGGAGGCCCTTTGCTCTGCCCCGTCTTGAAATTCCCCGACTTCGAACAGCAGTTCGTAATAACGACCGACGCGAGTCAGGAAGCGATAGGCGCGGTCCTCTCCCAGCCGGAAGAGGACGGAGATAGGCCGATCGCATTCGCGGAGTCGGAAGTTAACGCCCGCAGAGCGGAATTATAGTACGATAGAACGCGAACTGCTGGGAGTCGTATGGGGAATAGAACAATTCAGGCCGTACGTGTTTGGGAGATCGTTCGCGGTCGGACGGACCATAAGCCGTTAGTCTGGGTTGACAAACTGAAGGAGACGTCTGCGCGTATCACGAAGTGGAAAGAGCGGCTAGCCGCGTACGACTTCGTGATATCGCACACCAAGGGTTCGGAGAACGTGGTGGCAGACTGTCTCTCCAGGAATGTCAACGCCGGAGCGGCGCGGACGACCAGAGGTAGCCGGAGGGAGATACCCCATTCGCCCTGAGATACCTAAGAGACGGGGCATTTAGCGATAGAGGTCTAGGGACGACCGTAGAGACCACCCGCCACCCCGGAAGAGCCAGAATCTGACCTTCCGTCAGGAGTGACTCGACTGTCGCAAATAATCAACGACAAGCGGGATCAGTTGATCCTAGTGAGCATACAGGGTCGGAAATATTGACAGAGCGCGATCGGTATGCGCATACGCGGACAACGACAGTTCGCGTGGGGACGGACGCGTCAACCGAGCAGTTGGTGGAAACTCTGCAACAAGTACTTGACCAGGACAGATCGTATCATGCGTATACCGATTCTCGAGTTAGAACAGAGGCTGATTACAGCCTACCTAGCAGGGCAAATAGGACGGACCGGCCAGCTAATAGTTTGCGACAGGATGGTGGAAACCATAAAATCGGAGACGAGACAATACGGAATAGTAAAAAGCTACCATACCGGTATCACAAATCATAGGGTGAAAAGGAAACAGTGGACCACTTAAAGAGGGAGTACTACTGGCCCAACATGTTGGGCACAGTCAGAGAAATTATCGGTGAGTGTTCGGTGTAAACCGAGTAAAGTACGTAAGGAGACCGCTAGAAGCCCCGCGGATGGTTACACCGACCCCGACAGAGCCGGGTTCGAGAGTCCAGATGGACGTATTCTTCTGGGATAAGGAAAAGTACCTCACAACGATTGACGAGTACTCACGCCTAGCCTACGCCCGGCGAATTAGAAATAAGACGGCGAGCGCAATTAGGACGGCGCTGTTAGAACGATTCGCGACGCAAGGAAAACCGAATTTGGTCATTATGGACAAGGGCCGCGAATTTGACAATAAACGTCTCCGCGATACACTGAAAGAGCTCGATATTGGCTGGCATTATACAACGCCGCGACATCCGCAATCCCACGGTATGATCGAACGCCTGCACGGGACTCGCGGAGCATTTAAATTTATTGAAAGTCGGGAAAGGCGTAACGGGAACGAACGCGATGGCTAGAGCCGTCCTAGCCTATAACTACAGCGTACACTCCGCGACGGGTCAGACCCCGCACGATTTAAATTTCTATCGGCACGGGCGGGTGTCGGACAAAATTGAGAAGACAAAACGGAAATGACTAACAAGCATAATACAGGGACAGAAGGAATTTACTCGAAGAGATACGCGTGGGTGATGTGGTCCCGTAAGAACGCCTGCCGGCGCAGGAAAACAGATCCGCGATATCTGGGGCCGTATCGGGTCGCGCGTTTGTTGAGTAGAAACCGGGTGCGACTTGAGAGGGCCGACAACCCTGCAGGGCGACACGAGACCGCCCACCTCCAGGAGTTGCGGACTCCGCGGAAGAAGAGAGTGCGGTTCGCGAACGAGACTCAAGTTCGGGAGATAGGTCGGCGATCGAGCTCCGCGGCAATCCGGGAGCGCAAAATATACAGTCCGCGAACGGATTCCTGATCCCGATCGCCGGAGAAAAATTGTAAATAGTTAGGGACCCTCGGCGAAGTTTAATATTAGTTTAGTTACCTCTTGTATTTTACTTTTCTTGTGTGGTTAATTTATTTTATTTTTACAAGCATCGTTCCTGTCACAACGAGCAGAATACAATGGGCCGAGGAGGATTATGGAAGAAACCCTGTCCCTGAACTTTAGAAATAAGGAAATTGTAAATAAAATTGTAAATAAACCTCAACAGGGTTTGCCAAATCTGGGGAGGAGTCAGAAGGGCGTCGGAAACCCGAGTGGTAGTATGACTCATAACATCAACATAGAGATTTGACAAAGCCCTTTGTTAAGAAGAACGTTATATTGTAAGGCAGGAGCCGGCAGTCAGTCTGATTCAGAGCTTGAGACCGGACGGGTGCTGTAAGAAGCCTTTTCATCTGTATCATTTTGTAGATCAAATAAATCGTGTTTTAATTGAAATAACCGTTTTTAAAACACTATTCTTTCACTGAGAAAATAACTTATATATATATATATATATATATATATATATATATATATATATTATATAAAGTATGCTGGTGCAAATTTAAAAATTTTACTATAGACCTGAAATTTGTCTGAATTGCTGTAGAAATTTTCTAAATTTTCTTCGAATCGACGAAATGGGGATCTGTATTTTTTTTTTTGTAAAAAAAATTACAATTCCCACTTAGTTTCCCTATATATGTTATAGTCCCGTATATATATGGTTTTCCATTGTTGCCGTTTGGAAATTTGTCGAGCGGCGTGTACTGAATTGAAAATTTCAATTGAAAAATTTCTTTATTAGACCCGAAAAAGGGGGGATATTTTTGGCGAAAAATGGCCAAAATGAGGATTTTCAGGCCGAAAATGCGCAAAATTGTGGCCCAAAAGTGGCTTTCGGACTAAAAAATCACCCAAAAACAATGGTTTTAGGGCCGAAAATGCCGAAAAAAATTGCCTTTCGGAAAATAGAAAAATTATTATTTCCAGCGCTTCTTTATACGCAGTCGAGAAGCGAATGGCGCAGATTT
Source organism: Lethocerus indicus (assembly GCA_019843655.1). Taxonomy (NCBI): domain Eukaryota; kingdom Metazoa; phylum Arthropoda; class Insecta; order Hemiptera; family Belostomatidae; genus Lethocerus; species Lethocerus indicus. Next base: position 38,303,166 of record JACDQD010000002.1, read on the forward strand.
CAAATCGTTCCGACGTCAGTTCTTGCGGCAACACGTTGTTTCAACAACATCAGTATGATAGACCTGCGACATAGCTGCCGCCGTTATTGTTGTTATTGTTATTGTTGTTGTTGTTGTTGTTGTTGTTGTTGTTGTTGTTAGGTCTCTCTATATAATAGAACAGAATTGTGAAGTTTGCACAGTTCCAATTCGAATAGCGACCTCGGCCAACTCGGTTCAGTAGGTCCACGAGAACTATAGTATAGTATATTTATTTCGTGGAAAAGGGGAAAAACTTTTACGGCCACACCAACTTACTACTTTGAACTTATATACCGCACTTGCACTTGGACTTTGTGAGACAGAACGGAGTCTCGAACTTTCGGATACTGAACGTAATTACAGACTGTTAACGAGACCAATAGTAGTAATTTATTAATTACTAAATGCATTTAAAAACCTATAAATTAACCCCTGGGGGTTGGGGTGGTTTTCACCACCGACACCCAACTGACTCCCACATGCAGAATCGAAACCCACAAGTTATCGTGTGTAAAATAGTTAAATCAGCAGCTTATGTATTTTTTTCGTAGATTTTTCGTTGCAAATATATAAATTAACGCAAGAACTGGTGGCCGCCACAAAAATTTATATTTTGAGAAATATTATTCAACAATGAAAAGACGTTGTTGTCTCAAAATGCCATCGTACTGACCGTAAACTATCGGCTGTCGAATGGCTTGTTTTTCCAATACGTTTGCCGAATTCACTCTTCAAGAATTATGGCAAATATATATATATATATATATAAAATATTGTCTGTATTGAGAAAAGTTGTTTAATTACGAAAATCGTAATTTTTTTAAAATGACCCCAATCCAAACTCAGTAACGATAGATAGATGACAGTCTTCAGTAGCGGTGTATATATATATATATATATATAATATACGGGGGTGTCCAAAATCTCGGTGCAAAATCAATTTTTTTGTTTTTTTTCCACAAATTTCGTGTCTGACGATTTTTAAAAGTTTCAATTTCAAATACATCAAAAGGTCAAAATCGACATTTTAATATTGAATTCATTTTATTTTGCCAGAAAAACAAACTTAATTACAATCTACTACTATATATATATATATATATATATATATATTTGTTGTTGTTGTTGTTGTTTGGGGCCTGTATGATCCCTATTCACCCCAAGCATTACTTACATAATGACTCTCAATAATATATATATATATATATATATATATATATATATATATATATATATATATATATATATTGTTGTTGTTGTTGTGGCCTCCTGTTACATACATCTCAAGAACGCGTTACACACACACATAATATCTCGCCCGTCAGCCGCATGACTCACAACAAGAATTGTCCAGCGTTGCCAGCCCACGGTCTGTATCTCCCGGTTTCGCGCCGAGTGAAAGTGAAAACTCGTTTCGCCGTTGCGACAGCAGAACTCCTGTTTACAATATATATATATATATATATATATATATATATATATATATATATACAACCCCAAGTTCTTGCCCTACACATAAAAGACCGTATATATACATATATATTGGGTCGGCAACTAAATAATTGCGGATTCTTCCACATCTTCGGCCGAGTCCGTTCATCGTCCTTAGGCCGGGCCATTTATTGGCAATAAACATATTTCAGCCAACTGTCCTATATATACATGTTTGAAGATGTAATAAAGAGTGCAGAAATGGGAAAAAAATTACGCTGTTTCAATGTCCAGCGGACAACCGGATATCTCTTGTCGGCCAACTTTGAGCCTGCAGCATTTTTTTTTTTTTTGTCGCACTTTCGCGCCTACCTATTATAATATAGAACGGTGTCGGTGGCCAATCTATTGGGGTATGTGATGTGACACAGAAGAAGGCCGCAACATGAACACGGCGAAACTTCCGTTTCCGACACTCGAAACGTGGCCGCCGTCGATGGCCTGCACCGGGAATCGATACCCCACCATTTCAATGAATGGCCGACCGGATATCTTCCTAGACTGGAATTTTTGTAAATACAACTTCCGATTATCTAACCGAAGAGAATTTCGTACCGGAATTGGCGTACGTCAGGGTAAATCGATCCTGCAGAATTGGGTACAGAATTTTTTTTCCGCTGAAAATTTTCTATAAAATTTTACCCGTTACGACGCAATATTATCACGAATAGTACCTCGGAATATATTGCAGGTTCGTGGTCTTTCGCTAGACCGGGGTTTCGGCCGCTCGCCATCTTCAGTAGTCGGTACTGCAGTCGGTACTGCAGTCGGTACTGTAGTCGGTACTGTAGTCAGTACTGTGGTCAGTACTGTGGTCAGTACTGTAGTCGGTACTGTGGTCGGTACTGTAGTCGGTACTGTGGTCAGTACTGTAGTCGGTACTGTAGTCAGTACTGTGGTCAGTACTGTAGTCGGTACTGTGGTCAGTACTGTAGTCAGTACTGCGTCAGTACTGTGGTCAGTACTGTAGTCAGTACTGTGGTCAGTACTGTAGTCAGTACTGTGGTCAGTACTGTGGTCAGTACTGTAGTCAGTACTGTGGTCAGTACTGTGGTCAGTACTGTGGTCAGTACTGTAGTCAGTACTGCAGCTGGGTACCCAGTCAGTACATGTGAAAGTGACGGGTGGGCAGTGCAGGGATGCCCGAAAAACGTCAAAGTGCCTCCAACAGTGACTGACACAGCTACTGAAGACGGCGAGCGGCCGAAACCCCGGTCTAGCGAAAGACCAAAACAAGGTCTAGAGGAGACAGAGAAAACCACAGACCTAGGGTATTCCAACCTCGCAGACCACAAAACAGGTATATTAACTCGGAATATGTTTTTATTCCGTTTTCGGCCACTGCCGTCTTCAGTAGCGCTGCGTCAGTCCGTTTCCTGTTAATCGGCCCAATTCTGTGCAGGACAGTGGGCAGTGAGGATGCCGCCCTCCAGGACATCCAAAGTGCTGCCAGTGACAGTGATTCCAACGCGGCGCTACTGAAGACGGCGAACGGCCGCAACACCTCGGTCGGCGAAAGACCCGAAAACCTACGGTTTATAAAAGTTTTCGCGTTTTTTTATAAAAAGCTCCAAACCGACTGAATACAAAATTAACATTTTTCCTATTCGGCGCTATAGCAATTGGGTAATTTTCAGTTAGGTCCGATTACGCAAATATTACACGGGGTTTTATTGTTTTTTTTTTTTGTATAAATCGGCCATAAAAATTATCGTTACAGGACCGCCTCGTGTTTCCTCACAAGTCGTTACATAAAACATTATCCATATCCATGTATATTTACATGTGTCTGCCCAATTGAGAATTATGCTAGGAAGTATAAGAGGAAGTTGTAATAACCATATTGCGTTATATATATATATATATATATATATATATATATATATATATATGAGTATTGTGAAACGTTTATTACGTGCCCCATAACTATTCGTCGTACCACAAAAAATGCACGACATTAGGGTGGATTTTCCTCAATCCGCAATTATTTAGTTGCCAACCCAATATATATACATATATATATATATATATATATATATATATATATATATATATATATACTGGCAATGAGGTACTAGATATAATATTTATTCAGAAAGTCTATTATCAATTGCGGTCCTCATTGAGCTATGAGATCCAAAAAACGGGTTTATAACGACGAACTTTATGGACGAAGTCATGCGAAGTTTCCGATCGGCACGACCTGAATGGCACGACGCGTGGCCCCGAGGACGGCCTGAACGGCCTGTAGATCTCCGGGAGAATCTACGGATGTGGTTTTTGGGGGAATTTTTTTTTTTTTTTTAAATTGGATTCTCCAGTCCAATGTCATGCCAGGACTTCTCCCGGAATAGTCCCGGTAATTCCTGGTAATGTCACGCGGCCGGCTCCTCCGGGTCTCTCTCTTCCATCGCGAAGACTTTGGAGGAGGAGCGCGGGCGTTGTCATCGGGCCGTACTACTGAAGACGGCGAAAGGCAGAAATGGGAAATTCTCGCAAGAGGCGTACGGCTGACTCACGGAGTGTCGACACGGGAGAGCGTGATCCGTTCTCGGTGAAAGTGGAATTTCATTTTCAGTTTCATAAATCGCCTTACCCCCTAAAGGCCCTGGCGTTAAGACAGTTCGGTTACGACACGGCCACCCGCCAGCCGGTTAATAATCCCCGGCTCAGGAAGAGCACGCGACTGAAGACCAATCAGACCGTACAACACGGACAATATCACGTATCTCGCAAAATTTCCCCAATTTGTCCCGTATTCGGGGTCGACAGTGGTCCCAAAATGAGAGTTACACTTGCCCCAGGAAAGGAAAGTTGAGGAATCGAAAATTTTGAAAATTTCTATTCCCCTGATTCGTCTGGGTATTCGGGGTCGACAGTGGTCCCCAAAGTGAGTTACACTTGCCCCCCGAAAAGGAAAATATAAAAATTGAAAATTTTGAAAATTTCTGAAAATTTCCTCCGATTCGTCCCGTATTCGGGGTCGACAGTGGTCCCCAAAGTGAGAGTTACACTTGCCCCCGAAAAGGAAAATATAAAAATTGAAAATTTTGAAAATTTCTAAAAATTTCCCCGATTCCGTCTCCGTATTCGGGGTCGACAGTGGTCCCAAAAGTGAGAGTCATAATTTGCCCCCGAAAGGAAAATATAAAAATTGAAAATTTTGAAAATTTCTAAAAATTTACCTGATTCGTCCTGTATTCGGGGTGAACATTGGTCCAAAAGTGAGAGTTACACTGATTTACCCCGAAAAGGAAAATATAAAATTGAAAATTTTGAAAATTTCTGAAAATTTCCTGATTCCGTCCCGTATTCGGGGTCAACAGTAGTTCCAAAGTTAGTTACACTTGACGCTAAAAGGAAAATATAAAATTGAAAAAGTCATTCAAAAA
>JACDQD010000002.1:38308169-38375449 GCA_019843655.1 Lethocerus indicus
TTTTCAGATATCAGCCATATTGCACACAAGTGTATTAATGTGAGCTACACTTGCCCCTAAAGGAGGGCCTGGAAATCGAAAATTTAGGTTTTCGAAAATTTTCAGATATCAATATATTACCACAAGTGTATTAATGTGAGCTACTTTGCCCTAAAGGACAGCCTGGAAATCGAAAATTTAGGTTTTCGAAAATTTTCAGATATCGGCCCATATTGCACCCACAAGTGTATTTATGTGAGCTACACTTGCCCTAAAGGACGGCCTGGAAATCGAAAATTTAGGTTTTCGAAAATTTTCAGATATCGGCCCCAGCCCCATATTGCACCCACAAGTGTATTAATGTGAGCTACACTTGCCCTAAAAGGGTGGAAATCGAAAATTTAGGTTTTCGAAAATTTTCAGATATCGGCCCCATATTGCACCCACAAGTGTATTTATGTGAGCTACACTTGCCCCTAAAAGGAGGGTCCAAATCGAAAATTTAGGTTTTCGAAAATTTTCAGATATCAGCCCATATTGCACCACAAGTGTATTAATGTGAGCTACACTTGCCCCTAAAGGACGGTCTGGAAATCGAAAAATTTAGGTTTTCGAAAATTTTCAGATATCGGCCCCATATTGCACCACAAGTGTATTAATGTGAGCTACACTTGCCCTAAAGGAGGGCCTGGAAATCGAAAATTTAGGTTTTCAAAAATTTTCAGATATCGGCCCCATATTACCCACAAGTGTATTAATGTGAGCTACACTTGCCCCTAAAGGACGGCCTGAAATCGAAAATTTAGGTTTTCGAAAATTTTCAGATATCAGCCCCATATTGCACCCACAAGTGTATTAATGTGAGCTACACTTGCCCCTAAAAGGAGGGGTCGGAAATCGAAAATTTAGGTTTTTCGAAAATTTTCAGATATCAGCCCCATATTGCACCCAAGTGTATTAATGTGAGCTGCCCCTAAAGGAGGGCCAAATCGAAAATTTAGGTTTTCGAAAATTTTCAGATATCGGCATATTACACCCACAAGTGTATTAATGTGAGCTACACTTGCCCCTAAAAGTGTATTAATGTGAGCTAGCACTTGCCCCTAAAGGAGGGTCGGAAAATTTAGAAAATTTTCGAAAATTTTCGAAAATATTTCAGCCCCATATCGCACAAGTATATTACCCACAAGTGTATTAATGTGAGCTACACCCCTAAAAGGACGGCCTGAAATCGAAAATTTAGGTTTTTCGAAAATTTTCAGATATCAGCTATATTGCACCCACAAGTGTATTTATGTGAGCTACACTTGCCCTAAAGGACGGCCTGGAAATCGAAAATTTAGGTTTTTCGAAAATTTTCAGATATCGGCCCCATATTGCACCCACAAGTGTATTAATGTGAGCTACACTTGCCCCTAAAAGGACGGCCTGGAAATCGAAAATTTAGGTTTTTCGAAAATTTTCAGATATCGGCCCCATATTGCACCCACAAGTGTATTAATGTGAGCTACACTTGCCCCTAAAAGGAGGGCCTGATTGAAATCGAAATTTAGGTTTTCGAAAATTTTCAGATATCGGCCCATATTGCACCCACAAGTGTATTAATGTGAGCTACACTTGCCCCTAAAAGGAGGGGTCGGAAATCGAAAATTTAGGTTTTTCGAAAATTTTCAGATATCGGCCCCATATTGCACCCACAAGTGTATTAATGTGAGCTACACTTGCCCCTAAAAGGAGGGGTCGGAAATCGAAAATTTAGGTTTTTCGAAAATTTTCAGATATCGGCCCCATATTGCACCCACAAGTGTATTAATGTGAGCTACACTTGCCCCTAAAAGGAGGGCCTGGAAATCGAAAATTTAGGTTTTTCGAAAATTTTCAGATATCGGCCCCATATTGCACCCACAAGTGTATTAATGTGAGCTACACTTGCCCCTAAAAGGAGGGCCTGGAAATCGAAAATTTAGGTTTTTCGAAAATTTTCAGATATCGGCCCCATATTGCACCCACAAGTGTATTAATGTGAGCTACACTTGCCCCTAAAAGGAGGGCCTGGAAATCGAAAATTTAGGTTTTTCGAAAATTTTCAGATATCGGCCCCATATTGCACCCACAAGTGTATTAATGTGAGCTACACTTGCCCCTAAAAGGAGGGGTCGGAAATCGAAAATTTAGGTTTTTCGAAAATTTTCAGATATCGGCCCCATATTGCACCCACAAGTGTATTAATGTGAGCTACACTTGCCCCTAAAAGGACCTGGAAATCGAAAATTTAGGTTTTCGAAAATTTTCAGATATCGGCCCCATATTGCACCCACAAGTGTATTAATGTGAGCTACACTTGCCCCTAAAAGGAGAAAATTTAGGTTTTTCGAAAATTTTCAGATATCGGAATTGCATGTATTAATAGAGCTACACTTGCCCCTAAAATGGAAATCGAAAATAGGTTTTCGAAAATTTTCAGATATCGGCCCCATATTGTGTATTTGTGAGCACCCAAAAGGACAAGTGTATTAATGTGAGCTACACTTGCCCCTAAAAGGAGGCCTGGAAATCGAAAATTTAGGTTTTCGAAAATTTTCAGATATCGGCCCCATATTGCACCCACAAGTGTATTAATGTGAGCTACACTTGCCCCTAAAGGAGGGCCGGAAATCGAAAATTTAGGTTTTCGAAAATTTTCAGATATCGGCCCCATATTGCACCCACAAGTGTATTAATGTGAGCTACACTTGCCCCTAAAAGGTTTTCGAAAATTTTCAGATATCGGCCCCATGGAAATGTGAGCGAAAATCGAAAATTAGGTTTTCGAAAATTTTCAGATATCGGCCCCATATTGCACCCACAAGTGTATTAATGTGAGCTACACTTGCCCCTAAAAGGACGGCCTGGGGGGAAATCGAAAATTTAGGTTTTCGAAAATTTTCAGATATCGGCCCCATATTGCACCCACAAGTGTATTAATGTGAGCTACACTTGCCCCTAAAAGGAGGGGTCCTGGAAATCGAAAATTTAGGTTTTCGAAAATTTTCAGATATCGGCCCCATATTGCACCCACAAGTGTATTAATGTGAGCTACACTTGCCCCTAAAAGGAGGGCCTGGAAATCGAAAATTTAGGTTTTTCGAAAATTTTCAGATATCGGCCCCATATTGCACCCACAAGTGTATTAATGTGAGCTACACTTGCCCCTAAAAGGAGGGCCTGGAAATCGAAAATTTAGGTTTTTCGAAAATTTTCAGATATCGGCCCCATATTGCACCCACAAGTGTATTAATGTGAGCTACACTTGCCCCTAAAAGGAGGGGTCGGAAATCGAAAATTTAGGTTTTTCGAAAATTTTCAGATATCGGCCCCATATTGCACCCACAAGTGTATTAATGTGAGCTACACTTGCCCCTAAAAGGAGGGGTCGGAAATCGAAAATTTAGGTTTTTCGAAAATTTTCAGATATCGGCCCCATATTGCACCCACAAGTGTATTAATGTGAGCTACACTTGCGCCCCTAAAAGGGGAGAGTAATTTAGGTTTTCGAAAATTTTCAGATATCGTATATTGCACCCACAAGTCGAAAATGGAAATCGAAAATTTAGGTTTTTCGAAAATTTTCAGATATCGGCCCCATATTTGTATTAATGTGAGCTACACTTGCCCCTAAAAGGTCGGAGGGTCGAAAATTTAGGTTTTTGAAATTTTCGAAAATTTAGGTTTTTCGAAAATTTTCAAAATTTTCAGATATCGGCCCCATATTGCACCCACAAGTGTATTAATGTGAGCTACACTTGCCCCTAAAAGGAGGGGTCGGAAATCGAAAATTTAGGTTTTCGAAAATTTTCAGATATCGGCCCCATATTGCACCCACAAGTGTATTAATGTGAGCTACACTTGCCCCTAAAAGGAGGGTCGGACTATTGCACCCACAAGTATTAATGTGAGCTGAAAATTTTAGGTTTTCGAAAATTTTCAGATATCGGCCCCATATTGCACCCACAAGTGTATTAATGTGAGCTACACTTGCCCCTAAAAGGAGGGGTCGGAAATCGAAAATTTAGGTTTTGAAAATTTTCAGTTTATTATGTATTAATGTGAGCTACACTTGCTAAAAGGAGGGTGCCCGGAAATCAAGGGTTAGGTTTTTGAAAATGGACTGAGATCGTGACTTTCCGTGAGCATTTTTTTTCTTTTTTGTTTGCAGGGGCCGCGGCCTTCTTCCGAATTCGTCCTTCGGCCAGAGCGGAGAGGCGGAGAGAGCGCTTTCGAAACCTTCAGCGTTACACATAATAATGTCAGCCAATAAAGAAATATAATAAAAAATTGGTAGAGAAATACGGATGCGCTAAAAGGAATAACGAGCCTATTGGACAGAACTTTACACAATTCTTGCAGTAAAGTCGGCAAACGTATTAAAAATAAAACCGTTCGACAGCCGATAGTTTAGGGTCAGTACGAATGGAGTTTGTTACACGGTAGAACAACGTCTTTTCATTGTCGAACAATATTTCGAAAAATAATGAAAGTTCGGCAGCCATTTGAAATTTTAAAATTTCGGGTTTATAACTGGTATTTCAGAACCATTTCTCAGCTTTTAAACCGCATTTTTGAGCTTTATTGTGTCTGAATTTGAGAGCCATTTTTCAGGTTCTAAATCGCGTTTTAGAACCATTTTTCGTGCTAAAATCCGCAATTTTGGGTCTGAAACCGCATTTTGAACCGTTTTTCGCTTTTGGAACTGCATTTTAGAGCCATTTTTCAGGTTTTAAATCGCGTTTTAGAACAATTTTTCGTGCTAAAGATACCATTTTTGAGCTTTTTCGGGTCTGAATCCGCATTTGAGACCATTTTCGGGTTTTAAAATCGCGTTTAGAACCATTTTTCGTGCTAAAATCCGCAATTTTGGGTCTGAAACCGCATTTTGAACCATTTTTCGCTTTTGGAACTGCATTTTAGAGCCATTTTTCAGGTTTTAAATCGCGTTTTAGAACAATTTTCGTGCTAAAGACAGCATTTTAAGTTTTTCGGGTTTGAAACCGCATTTTAGAGCTATTTTTCGCTTTTCGAACTGCATTTTAGAGCCATTTTTCGTCCTAAAACAGCATTTTTGAACTTTTTGTGCCTGAATCCGCATTTGGGAGCCATTTTTCAGGTTTTAAATCGCGTTTTAGAACCATTTTTCGTGCTAAAAACAGCATTTTTGGGTCTGAAACAGCATTTTTGTGTCTGAAACAGCATTTTTGAGCCATCGTTCGCTTTTGGAACTGCATTTTAGAACCATTTTTCAGGTTTTAAATCGCGTTTTAGAACCATTTTTCTTGCCAAAGACCGTATTTTTGTGCTTTTTCGGGTCTGAAACCGGCATTTTTTGGTCTAAAACAGCATTTTTGAGCTTTTTTGTGCCTGATTCCGCATTTGTGAGCCATTTTTCAGGTTTTAAATCGCGTTTTAGAACCATTTTTCGTGCTAAAATCCGCAATTTTGGGTCTGAAACCGCATTTTGAACCATTTTTCGCTTTTGGAACTGCATTTTAGAGCCATTTTTCAGGTTTTAAATCGCGTTTTAGAACAATTTTTCGTGCTAAAGACAGCATTTTTAAGTTTTTTCGGGTTTGAAACCGCATTTTGGAGCTATTTTTCGCTTTTCGAACTGCATTTTAGAGCCATTTTTCGTCCTAAAAACAGCATTTTTGAACTTTTTTGTGCCTGAATCCGCATTTGTGAGCCATTTTTCAGGTTTTAAATCGCGTTTTAGAACCATTTTTCGTGCTAAAAACAGCATTTTCGGGTCTGAAACCGCATTTTTGAGCAATTTTTCGCTTTTGGAACTGCATTTTAGAACCATTTTTCATGTTTTAAATCGCGTTTTAGAACCATTTTTCTTGCTAAAGACCGCATTTTTGAGCTTTTTTGGGTCTGAAACATTTTTGAGCAAATTTTTCGCTTTTTCGGGTCTGAACTGCATTTTAGAGCCATTTTTTGTTTTAAATCGCGTTTTAGAACCATTTTTCGTGCCAAAGACCACATTTTTGAGCTTTTTTGGGTCTGAAACAGCATTTTTGAGCCATTTTTCGCTTTTGGAACTGCATTTTAGAGCCATTTTTCATGTTTAAAACCCCGCATTTTAGAACCGTTTTTCCTGCTAAAAACCGCATTTTTGAGCTTTTTCGGGTCTGAAACCGCATTTTTGAGCAATTTTTCGCTTTTGGAACTGCATTTTAGAGCCATTTTTCATGTTTTAAATCGCGTTTTAGAACCATTTTTCTTGCTAAAGACCGCATTTTTGAGCTTTTTCGGGTCTGAAACCGCATTTCTGAGCAATTTTTCGCTTTTGGAACTGCATTTTAGAGCCATTTTCAGGTTTTAAATCGCGTTTTAGAACCATTTTTCGTGCTAAAGACCGCATTTTTGAGCTTTTTCGGGTCTGAAACCGCATTTCTGAGCAATTTTTCGCTTTTGGAACTGCATTTTAGAGCCATTTTCAGGTTTTAAACCGCGTTTTAGAACAATTTTTCGTGCTAAAGACCGTATTTTTGAGCTTTTTGGGGTCTGAAACCGCATTTTTGAGCCATCTTTCGCTTTCGGAACTGCATTGTAGAGCCATTTTTCAGGTTTAAAACCCCGCATTTTAGAACCGATTTTCCTGCTAAAAAACGCATTTTTGAGCCGTTTTCCAACTTTCCTCTCGAACGGGGCAAGTGTATCTTACCCTCTCTCTCTCTCTGTGACTGGCCGAAATTTTTGAAAAAAAAAAAAAATTGAACAATTTTTCCTTCTTCAACTTTCAATCTTCAACAAGACCGCGTACCGCTGTCGACCCAGATGCCGGCGATGAAGGGGTTTCAGTTTAGTGGCTTTGATTTATTTCTTTTCATCGCTTTTAATCTGTGCCGAAAAACCCCAGTCGAGAGACAGACAGACAGACCGCTCCAATAAATATCGGTGACGGATAAGTCCGGAAGAAGTCGATGGTGCGGTCGACGGCCGGCCTACAATTTATGGCCGATGTAGAAAGAAATGATGACTGGGGGTGAAAAATAGTGGTCGTTGAGGAGTCTCCCGGTCGTGAGGTCCTGAGGAGACCGGTTTGCGGCCCCCCTCGACAGGAGAGCGAGGTCACAACGCCCCCCCCCCAAAGAACCGAAACCTTTTTCGACCGTCTCGGTTTCGACCGAAAAAAAAAACAGAAAAAAAATCCACACACAGAGAAGTGTTCTGGAACAGTTTCCATAGATCCAATTATCCGAATTGCCCCGTATCGATAAATGTAATATCGTAAATAGACGACAAAAGTATTATTACGGGAACGAGGGACTTTCACTTATCCGGGACACAAGGACGGGATGAAGAAATGTTATAGATGAAACTGGGTCACTCAGTCTTCAGTTGGCCGTACTAACAATAAAGTGCCACTTTTTTAACACACACATATATATATATATATATATATATATATATATATATATATATAGGAGGTGGTCCAAAAAAATGTATCCACCGTTTAAAAGTCCATAACTTGCAAACTAATTGAAGGAATTGTCTCATTTTTGGGTGAAAGTGTAGCTTAAAGTCCAACTTAAAGAAATATCATCACACTATTAACATCCGCAGACAGAATTATAACAAAATTGAATTTCCTTTTGATCCACACAACTGACACGACGGAACACTGACTGTGTCCGGCGTCGCTGACAAAACGCTTGTACAACAACGCTTGTATTGACCCCCAACTACAACACTGTATAGACACTATCGACAAATTAAAAAATTATATAAAATTATGTTGTTATTAAAGACAACAGGAAAATGATTTCGTTCGAAAAAAATCCTCATCCACTTCAGTTATGTTCACGGAGATACTGTCGGGCATCGTTTCGATATTCAGATTTGAACGGCTTATTTTTGGACTTACTCTCTTGTGACGAAGTTGATCAAGTTAAATATGACTATTCCGCGACTGTGGCCGCCAAAAAACATTCATTATTTTTGAGAAATATTGTTCACAACAATGAAAACGCGTTGTTCTATCGTGTAACAAACTCCATTCGTACTGACCCTAAACTATCGGCTGTCGAACGGGGGTTTTTTTTTTTTTCAATACTGTCGCCACAACTTTACTGCAAGAATTGTGGCAAATTATGTATAGAAAATTCTTGTTTTAAATATTTTTCGAGTCCGCATGACTCGTGTCGAAGTACAGAAAACTGGAATTGGGAAAAATTGAATATTTTTCCGTAGGTTTGCGGCGTTTCTCTGTCTCCCCCGTCTCGGCTGGAATTTCGGCGGCTCGCCCCGTCTTCAGTAGCGCTCTGGACACTTCGGATGTTTCCAGTGACTGTGGGCAGTGAGGATGATGCCCCCAAAATGAAAAACGTCCAAAGTGCCCCAACATGACTCTCTGACAGAGCGCTACTGAAGACGGCAGAACGCCGAAACACCCCGGAGGAGGAGGCAGAAACACTACAAACAGATGTTACAATCAACTTTTAGTTAATTGTAAAACAAGAAAAAATTTTATCGTGGTCCGAAGTAAACCCGGATGTTGGGTTTGTGACTCAGAGTTGATCGCGATGTGATTCACTCCCTCCCTCCCTCCCTCTCTCTCTCTCTCTACATCCCTCCCTCCCTCCATCCCTCTCTCTATCCCTCTCTCTCTCTCTCTCTCTTGATGCGGCCTTGCAACACTCCAAACTGAGCGTTCCACCTTTCACATCCCTCCCTCCCTCCCTCCATCCCTCCCTCTCCTCCCTCCACAACTGGTTACGTCATCCCTCGGCTCACCTGTTGATGACTCAGCGGAGTACCTGACCTCTCCCTCCCTCCCACCCTCCCTCTCTCTCCCTCCCTCCCTCCCACCCTCCAGCCGTTCTCTCAACGTTCGGCCATAGCGGGGCGGCAAGGTGGCCAAGAACGAATAAAAACTTACCACTAATTAAGTTATATCGGGGGTCGGCAACTAAGTAATTGCGGATTTCACCGACAACAAGTGGCGTTTTACATATCTTTTAAGTGTAAGAACACTTCTTTGTGCACGGATAAGATTCTTCGATACGTCCTGGGATGTTTTCGTTAAAAGACGATGAGCGGGTCCTCGGTGGACGTCCGTCTTTGAGGTCGACGATGACCCCCGAATAAAGGCGATTATCGAGGTCATAGTTCAACACTGGGGTCACATTGCCGGAAGCCCCGAATATGTATCTTATACCCGGCATTCCGAAACGTCTACGGCTTGACGTACTTGAAAAATATGGCCGAACCCCGATACGCGTCCCATAAAAAAAAAAAAATTGGATAACCCTCTAGGCGATGGTAACAAGAAACCTTTTTCTGTTTCAATAAATCAATATTGATTTCCTTACAGTTCATTCATACACGCCACCCCGAAAACGTCAATTACGTCGAAGTTATATTTCGAATCGAATTGTATTCGACACGTCGTGTTTATAACGGCCCGCTTTATATATATATATATATATATATATATATATATATATTTCAAAGTAACGGTTATAGTAAAGCTGTTATTCCGCTTTCGCAGTTTTATTGTCACAAATTTAATAAACATATATATATATATATATATATATATATAACCGGAAAAGTCGATTTTCCAACCGTCACAGACACTGAGAGTAGAGTGTCAACAATAACGGAGGAGAAACCGGCTGGTTTTTCCACTTTTCTATTTTCGGAATTTTCGGCCTGTACTCTGTCCTGGATGTGGGACGAATTGGGGAAAGAAATTTTCAGAAATTTTAAAAATTTTCGATTTTCATATTCACCTTTCCCGAGGCAAGTGTAACTCATTTCGGGACCCAACATGAGACAAATCGGGGAAATTTTTTGAAATTTCAAAAATTTTCGATTTTTATATTTTCCTTTTAGCGTCAAGTGTAACTAACTTTGGGACTACTGTTGACCGAATATGGGAACAGTAGGGAAATTTTTTGAAATTTTAAAAATTTTCGATTTTTATATTTACCTTTTGGGGGGCAAGTGTAATCACTTTGGGACCACAGTCGACCACGAATACGGGACGAATCGGGGGAAATTTTCAGAATTTTTAAAAATTTTCGATTTTTTTATTTTCCTTTTCGGGGGGCCAAGTGTAACTCACTTTGGGACCACTGTTGACAGAATATGGTCGAAATCGGGGAAATTTTTTTTGGAAATTTCTAGAATTTTCAATTTTTATATTTTCCTTTCAGGGGGCAAGTGTAACTCACTTTGAGACCACTGTTGACCCCGAATACGGGACGAATCGGGGAAATTTTTTCGAAATTTTCAAAATTTTTGATTTTTCAACTTTCCTTTCAGGGGCAAGTGTAACTCACTTTGGGACCGCTGTTGACCCCGAATACGGGACGAATTGGGGATTATTTTAACGAAATTTTAAAATTTTCGATTTTTCAACTTTCCTTTCGGGGGCAAGTGTAACTCTCACTTAGTTGCTACCGCAGCAGTTGAAAGTCTACTTATTTTCGTACTTTGGCGGCGCCCGTTTTTTTTTTCAATCGAATTCCTAATTGAAGTCCTACCGTGGAGCGTACTTAATTCCGGGATAGCTTCGCTCTAGCCGATTATTTCGCGACCGGCGGCACGTGGCCACACGTGGGCTTCACCTTTCACGTGTCCTCTCTCACACGTGACACTCGCCGACGCCCGCCCCCGCACTTAATCTCGTTAATCGAAAATAGTCGATTGTGATGTTTCAAGCTCCTCGCCGGTGTTTAAGCTCCTCCTTCCGTTGACACTGTATATCGTTTATTGCGAAATATATTTCACAATATTGATTGGCAAAAACGGACGACAGATATCGGTGGGGACGGTGAAAATTCCGCGTGGAAATTCTGGAAATTCTGCCCGGAAAAACCGGAAATAAACGACACAGTTATCGGTTTCAAGCATTTCAAGCAATATTTTGAAGGAACTCTAGAAATAATTTGTAATTTCCCCATTAATCCGAAAATTCTGTTTCATTTTTTTCCTTTTTTTCTTCTTCTACGTCTTCCTCCCTGTCCTTTTTCTTTTTTCTTTCCTCTCTTTTTTCTCTCTTTTTCTTTTTTCCCCCTTTTTTCCCTTCATTCCTGAATTTTGTGTTTTGAACACATAATTTATCGATTCTCTATTAATATATTTCTGTATCGCGTACAACGGGATATCGTATACATATAGAATATTGATTGGCAAAATCGGACGACAGATATCGGTGGGGACGGTGAAAATTCCGCGTGGAAATTCTGGAAATTCAGCCAGGAAAAACCGGAAATAAACGACACAGTCAGTTATCGGTCTCGTCGTTTTAAAATACCGATTATCGCCAAACGCCCAATCGAACCCGGTTAGAGTCACGCGTTCGGCCCGTGACCTATCGGTATTTATATACGTCGATAGCGCAGTCTTCGATAGCGCCGTCTTCGATAGCGCCGTCTTCGATAGCGGCCGAGGTCGTAAGTCGGAGCGGTGACGGCTTTACGCCAACTCTAGACTGTCCGGGGACGCTACTGAAGACGGCAGAAATCGGCCGAAAGCGAAAGAACGAACCGAGTCGAAAAATTCTGTTGAAGGGTCGAAAAATATAACAGAGTGCAGAGAATTATTTTTCACACCGTGTAAAAAACCACTTTACACTATTAGGTTTAGATTCCTGAACGCTTAATTAATTAGTTTTTCAACTGACGAAGTCGAATCTACTTCGCGTATTCGAAACATTTCAAGCAATATTTCATAATCACCCCGAAAATTCTGTTTCGTTTTTTAATTTTTTCTTTTTTTTCCTTTTTTTCTTCTTCTACGTCTTCCTCCCTGTCTTTTTTCTTTTTTTTCTTTCCTCTCTTTTTTCTCTTTTTTTCCCCTTTTTTCCCCCCTTTTTTCCCTTCATTCCTGCATTCCTTTGAACACATAATTTATCGATTCTCTATTAATATATTTCTGTATCGCGTACAACGGGATAGCGGTTTTTCCGGCCGAATTTTCAATAATGAAACGTATTACTGTTTTTTTTTTTTCATTTTTTTTCCTGCTCTCCAATATCTTTTCCGCACTTCAGTTTTCAGCCGAACGAAAATGATTATCGGGCGTTTCGACGTTTTTCGTCGACGCAGCGACGTTTCGTGAGGGCTTTAATCGCGCGTATCGAACGCCGGCCGACCCTAATTCTACGATTCGAGATAATAATCGTCGAAATATATACATTTACCATTTATAAAAAAAACAAAAAAAAAGAAATTTCTCTCTCTCTCTCTCTTCGATTTTTCGCGGCGCCGGACGTGGCACGTCCCAGGCAAAAACGAAACGGAGAACGAAGAAAAAAAAACACGTTTTATACAAAAACAGCGGACAAATATAGACGGCCCTGTGAGACTGACGTCTGGGTCTGAGTTCTCCCCGCCGATAGTAGGCGTCAGTGCAACGTATCGAAACTCTGGATTGATTTCAAAGCGTTGTACAAAGAAAAAATGCGGGACTGTTGAAAAAATCTGTTGTATTTATAAAAAAAATTTATGATTTTTTTTTATAGCCTTCTAATTATTTGGAACAGTTTTGAAATTACAGACATTTTCCGATTTTTCAACTTTCCTTCGCGAGGTCACGTTATTTAAAGAAAATTTCTGTGTCCGTAATTCTACGTTGTAGACAACAAAATAAGGCCGTTTTGGTCTATCGCTAGACCGCCGGGGTTTTAGGCCTCTCGCCGTCTTCAGTAGCGCCGTGTCAGTCACTATTTTGGCACTCCGGATGTTTTTCCCGGGGGCATCCTCCAGTGCTGACACACAGCGCTACTGAAGACGGCGAGCGGCCGAAACTCCCGGTCTCTGGCGAAGGACCGAACCGCAGCGAGAGGAACGTACGGTATTCCAACCATTTGGCAGACAACAAAAACAGATATCAAACACTCCGGTTATTTTATTAGGGGTTCTTTGAATATTTGGTCTATTTCGCAACAGATCCATAGTGTACCTTACGTGGCCGGGCGTCGAGAGCGTGAAATGGGATATCCCTGAGACGCGATTTGCTCCAGTTGCGCACTCCCAGCCTCCGTAATATAACTCCAGACTCTCCGTGCGACTTTCTCCGCGGGCCCAACCCTGGATACAGGCCTATCGGCGGCCTACCCCGGGCACCCCGCCACAGGGGTGCCTCTGCTGTTCACCAACCGAGAGGGTAGTCACACTCCAATTAACACAGTCTTAATGAACCTATCGGTCCCGACTATGCTTCATTATAGATTCCAATAAATAAATATCGCAAATTCGTACGGATAACGTTTCTTAGGACAGTACCTTTTAGTCGGGTGACTCGGTAGATTCTCGATTTCGACGAACCGTTCGGCCTCCATTTTAATCCGAACTAACCTTACCTAACCTCAACATCGTAAACTAACCTAACCTAACCTAACCTAACCTAAACTAACCTAGCCTAACCTAGCCTAACCTAGCCTAACCTAGCCTAACCTAACCTAACCTAACCTAACCTAACCTAACCTAACCTAACCTGACCTGACCTGACCTAACCTAACCTAACCTAACCTAACCTAACCTAACCTAACCTAACCTAACCTAACCTAACCTAACCTAACCTAACCTAACCTAACCTAACCTAACCTAACCTAACCTAACCTAACCTAACCTAACCTAACCTAACCTAACCTAACCTAACCTAACCTAACCTAACCTAACCTAACCTAACCTAACCTAACCTAACCTAACCTAACCTAACCTAACCTAACCTAACCTAACCTAACCTAACCTAACCTAACCTAACCTAACCTAACCTATCCTAACCTATCCTAACCTATCCTAACCTATCCTAACCTATCCTAACCTATCCTAACCTATCCTAACCTATCCTAACCTATCCTAACCTATCCTAACCTATCCTAACCTATCCTAACCTATCCTAACCTATCCTACCTATCCTAACCTAACCTAACCTAACCTAACCTAACCTAACCTAACCTAACCTAACCCAACATAACCTATCCTAACGGACGGCGGGGGGATTTATTCAACACCGTCTCTTTCAACAACGTTTCGTAATGCCAATGAACGTTTAAAAAACGTCCAAAGTGCCGAAAGTGACTAACAACACAGCGCTACTGAAGATGGCGAACCGGCGAGAGGGAATAATTAATCAGTAGGGTCCGTTTGAATCGCTCGGCTGTAATTAAGTTGGCCTTCATGAGTCCAACCTGAACGAGGCCAATAAAACCGTATATCGGTTAACAACTACTGGGAACTTGGAAATGACTAATAAACGCTGACCCCGAGCGTAATTGTGCGACGTAAAACCTAATTCGAATTACGCCACAGTCAGATATATCGGGTCAGAACGGTGTATATACAGCACCAGACTGGTTGAGTTTCCGGTTAACGGTACCGGCGACGGTGGGTGTCCTCCTGTGACAGTCACAGTCCCCAGTCACAGTCACAGTCACAGTCACAGTCACAGTCACATGACCTGTCTAGCCACAAGCCCGCGGACGCCCTTCTATAATGACGCCAAAGCACTGTTGTTGTTGTTGTTGTTCAGTCCCTTTATGAAGTGGCCCATAGTCCATATATATATATATATATATATATATATATATATATATATATATATATATACAGAGGGGGGTCCAAAAAAATGTATCCACCGTTTAAAAGTCCATAACTTGCAAACTAATTGACGGAATTGTCTCATTTTTGGTAGTGTTATAGTTTTTGTAGTTGCGGTCAGTACGAATGGTGTCATCACCGTCACGACAAGGTGTGAAAATGCGCTTCGTCGCTGGAAAACGATTTCGTCCGAAAAATTCCCATCCACTCCGTCGACTCTCACAGACACTGTCAGGCACCGCTTAGATATTGACATTATTTTTTAAATATTTTTCAACAATGAAAACGCGTTGTTCTATCGTGTAACAAACTCCATTCGTACTGACCCTAAATTATCGGCTGTCGAAAGGTTTTTTTTTTTTGGGGAGGATGCGCCCCGAAAACAACATCCAAAGTGGCGGTGACAGTGGCTCTCCTCGAACAGAGCGCTACTGAAGACGGCGAACGGCCGAAACCGGCCGAGGACTGGAGAACCGTCGCAGGCGACAACTTGAACCGTACAATATAACGGATTTTACGGGGAAAAAAAAATAGGCAATTATATATTTTCTCCCGGCCGACGAGTATATTTTCGAATATTTTCTTTTCGAACTTCTACTGTAAACTAGTGAAATGGCGATACGCCTCCGTATTCTGTGCGTGGGCACAACTAGATCACCTTGATATTTATAAAAAAACCGGCACCGCCGTATTCGAAAACTTCCCACACAGACACACACACACACACAACAATGCTACACAACACGTTGCTCATACATTGTATGCTACGATTCCGATTCGTGGCGAGCGCTGAACGAAACACAGTTTCGAATTCCACCCCGTTATATTATTTTTCTTTTTCACAATATCCCGGAACCGGTTAGCCGCTTCCTTCTGTGTCGGAAAACAGAAATATTAAAATTATCTCAAACCCATTTCCGTTAAGGAAAACTTAATGGGCCCAGCGCCCGATCACTTCTTAATGTGTCTCCCATCCGTCACAAACAGAATACAAAGTGTTATCAGACCATACTTATTATTATATCAGAAATGTTTTTTAAATTCCATTGAATACGAGCGATAAATTGAACGTGGGGTAATCGACAATTTGATAAGATGGTCTTGAGGAGTTCCTCAAGTTTAGGGTCAGTACGAATGGGAGGGCGTTACACGATAGAACAACGCGTTTTCATTGTTGAAATAAATTTAAAAAATAATGTCAATATCGAAACGGTGACCGACAGTGTCTGTGAGAGTCGACGAGTGGATGGGGATTTTTCGAAAGAAATCGTTTTTCAGCGACGAAGCGCATTTTCACCCCATTCGTACTGACCGAACACTATATATAACACTACCAAAAATGGGACAACTCGGTCAATTAGTTTGCAAGTTATGGACTTTTTTTAAACGGTGGATACATTTTTTTGGATCCCCCTCCGTATTATATATATATATATATATATGGGCCTTGGGCCTCTCAAGGGGCCGTTGAGCTTTGTTGAGCTTTCCCTCCCTCCCCCTCTGTCTCCCTGCAACGGCACTTTGTTGCGCAACATGTTTCGACATCCTCCCCAGGCCGTCAGCCGCCTGGAAATATCGCCCTTTGTTCGCCGAACCGGTTGCGATAAAAAGAGAGATAAAACGCAGTAAAGTCGGCGATCGTATTAAAAAACACCATTCGACAGCCGATAGTTTAGGGTCAGTACGAATGGGGGCGTTACACGGTAGGGAACAACGCGTTTTCATTGTCGGACAATATTTCTCAAAAATAATGCAAAGTTTGTGGCGGCCACAATCGCGGAATAGTCAGATTTAACAGTTTATATAGGGTCAGTACGAATGGGGAGTCATCACCGTAACGAAAACGATTTCTCTCAAAAAATCCCCATCCACTCGTCGACTCTCACAGACACTGTCGGGCACCTCTTCGATATTGACAATATTTTTTAAATATTTTTCAACAATGAAAACGCGTTGTTCTATCGTGTAACGCCCCCCATTCGTACTGACCCTAAACTATCGGCTGTCGAATGGGTTTTTTTTTCGATAGGGATATATATATCTATTTGACCGGTACGGTACAGAAAAAGAACCAGAGTTATTATCCGATAATTTCAATGGAAATTCGATAAAAGAAGTCGAAATTTGAGAGAGTAAACGAAAGAAATCCAGACGGCCGTGGAAGTGTGACGTCAGGAGGCGCGTTGGGCCATTATGACGTCATCAGTGTCTGTGTTTCAGCCTCGCTATAATATTATACATCCAAACAGCCCTAGATACAATAAGTATAGCTCGTATCGGTCCCCAATTGAACAATTTCCAAGGTTTTCCAACGCAAATGGTATACGGCAACGGGTATATACAGAGAGGGTGGTCCAAAAAAATGTATCCACCGTTTAAAAGTCCATAACTTGCAAACCAATTGAAGGAATTGTCTCATTTTTTGGTAGTGTTATAGTTTATAGTTCCGGCAATCGCCCCATACAACCGTTGTATGGGCTTATCTCGACGAAAATCTACCAGTAAGATGGATAGAGGCCGTCCAAATATCCCGACTGGACACGTTGTGCAGTCAGTAGTTGGGTGGTGCAGTTGGGCTGCATCGTTTCTGTCTGTGGATGTTAATAATGGTGATTATTTCGAACACCTACAGTGTGATGATATCTTTAAGTTGGACTTTAAGCTACACTTTCACCAAAAATGAGACACAACTCAGTCAATTAGTTTACGAGTTATGGACTGTTAAACAGTGGATACATTTTTTTGGACCGCCCTCCGTATAAAGGATATTTTGGTCTCTATAATAATAATTATTCGGGTGATGAAAACAGACCGGAGGGGCGTTTTGTTGCGGAGTACGCTAATGAAATTGCCCCCCCCCCCTCCCCGGTAATTATTAAGCGTCATCATTCATCATTCATCGTTCATTATTCACCGCGGCCGTGGCGTGAGGCCGCGGTGAATTCGCGGACGGCGCGGTCAATAACGACTATTATTAAATAGAGTAAAGTAAGTAAATTAAATGGGATTAACCTTCGGCCCTTCAACCCCCCCCCTCCCACCCGTCCCCCGAGGGTCGTCTCGTTACATTTACACCGGTCAATATTTCAGTTGAAGGGCGTGCCCTGTATAACCAAAGGGAGTTAATTTAGGACCCCCCAAGTGCCTCGTAGTTTCAGAAAGAACAAAATTACAAATTGAACAGAACAAACGCTCGGGGTCGTCCAAAAAATCGTACCAAAAATTGGGTTTTTAGGCGCAAAATCGGCCCAAAATGGGGTTTTAGGGCTGAAAATGGCATTTTTAGACGCAAAATCGGCCCAAAAATGGGGTTTTTAGGGCTAAAAATGGCATTTTTAGGCGCAAAATCGACCCAAAAATGGGGTTTTGTAGGCCCAAAAATGCCGCTTTTAGGTGCAAAATTGGCCCAAAAATGCCGCTTTTAGGCGCAAAATCTGCTCCAGAATGCGGTCTTTAGGCCCAAAAACGGGGTTTTCAGGCGCAAAATTGGCCCAAAATGCCGGTTTTAGGGCCAAGCCAAAGGCTGTTTTAGGCGCAAAATCGGCCCAAAAATGGGGTTTTGTAGGCCCACAAATGCTGTTTTAGGCGCAAAATCGGCCCAAAAATGCCGCTTTTAGGCGCAAAATCTGCTCCAGAATGCGGTCTTTAGGCCCAAAAACTGGGTTTTCAGGCGCAAAATTGGCCCAAAGATGCCGCTTTTAGGCCCAAGAGTGCCGCATTTAGGGCGCAAAATCGGCCCAAAATGGGGTTTTTAGGCCCCAAAATGCCGTTTTTAGTCGCAAAATGGCGCAACGCACGGCGCTACTGAAGAAGGCGTGGCGAACGGCCGAAAACACAAACCTACGCTGTATTCCAACCCCTGGCAGACCAGACACACAGTAGTCGGGGCCGATATACAGACCGGTATCTGCGATACGAGCGCGAGGCCAGTTTCGATGTAACACCCCGCAGTTGTGCAACGGAAATTTGTGGAAAATGGGCGCCGCGTCCGGTCAACACGGTTTAATTGTGGGCGCAATTTCCGCGTTCATAATTTTAAAATACTGACCGGCTTTTTACTCCGAGCGGTGAAACTCTAACCGCACGAGCGGCAAGAAGCAGACTTCTCAGTCGGAGATATTTTTTGGCAACTAAGTCGGAAATTAACGCGAGATTTGAATTTGCCACAATTCTTGAAGTAGAGTTGTGGCAACCGTATTGAGAGAAAAACCATTCGACAGCCGATAGTTTAGGGTCAGTACGAATGGGGCGTTACATGGATAGAACAACGCGTTTTCATTGTCGGACAATATTTATCAAAAATAATGAAAGTTTGGCAGCCACACGACGCCGCCAACACTCAGTTCTCCGTCAGTTTCACTAAATAGAGCCGCACTATTTTCCTCCCTCCTTCTAAAAGCGCTAATTTACACCTTCGGGCCACAACTGTTTACCGGGTTGTGTAACATGCGGCGAAATATCGGCCCTCGGCGTTTTCCCATTTGCGCCTTACTGCTGTTTTCAGCCACGAAATCGCCCAAAAAATGCGGTTTTAAGGCGCAAAATCTTCCCAAAAATTGGGTTCTTAGGCGCAAAATCTTCCCAAAAATTGGTTCTAGGCGCAAAATCGGCCCAAAAATGGGGTTTTCAGGTCCAAAAATGCCATTTTTAGGCGCAAAATCTTCCCAAATATTTGGTTTTCAGGCGTAGAATCGGCTCTCGAATGCGGTTTTTAGGCCCAAAAATGGGCTGTTTCAGGGGCAAAATTGGCCCAAAAATGCCGCTTTTAGGCCAAAAATCGGCTCTAATAGGCAGTTTTTAGGGCCAAAAATGTTGTTTTAGGCGCAAAATTGCCCCGAGAATGCGGTTTTAGACCCAAAATGCGGTTTCAGGCGCAAAATTGGCCCAAAAATTGGGTTTTTAGGCGCACAATCTGCTCCAGAATGCGGTTTTTAGGCCCAAAAATGGGGATTTTAGGCGCAAAATTGGCCCAAAAAATGTGCGGTTTTAGGCGTAAAATTGGCCCCATAAACGCTGTTTTAGGCGCATAAAATGCGGTTTTAGGCGCACAATCTGCTCCAGAATGCGGTTTTTAGGTCCAAAAATGGGGTTTTTAGGCGCAAAATTGACCCAAAAATGCGCGGTTTTAGGCGTAAAATTGGCCCCATAAACGCTGTTTTAGGCGCATAAAATGCGGTTTTAGGCGCACAATCCGCTCTAAAATGCGTTTTTAAGGCCCAGAAATGGGGTTTTTAGGTGCAAAATTGGCCCAAAAATGCGCGGTTTTAGGCGTAAAATTGGCCCCATAAACGCTGTTTTAGGCGCAAGGGTGCGGTTTTTAGACCCAAAAAATGAGTTTTCAGGCGCAAAATCGGGCCAAAAAAAAACTGTTGTAATGCGAAAAATCGGCACGAAAATGCCGTGTAACGCCCCCCGTTCGTACTGACCCTTAAACTATCGGCTGTCGAATGGCTGTTTTTTTCTGCGACATTACTCTGCAAGAATTGTGGCAAATCTCGCGTAAATTTTTGGACAACCCTATATATATATATATATATATATATATATATATATATATATATATATATATATATTAGCGCTGCTGGTTATATTCATCTGCTGCGCATCGTCGTGGTCGTCGTCGTTTCCACCTGCGCCTTATCTTCGCCACGACCGAGCCCGACTAGCGAGAAGACTAAAATCTCCTTCCGTCCCCGTAATAGAGGCGCGATCAGAGGAGGAGATAACAGGTTGATGGGAGATGGGAGATGGAAGTTGTTGATGAAGAGTACAACAGCTCTCCGGCGGCCGAGATGCGCTATCGACTCAATGGTGGCGGCGGCGGCGGCGGCGCGTGCTACTGAGGACGGAAGTCATCCGGGATAATGGCGCGCCCCTCCCCCCACCATCCCGCACCCGGCATTTCTCCGGCCTACTTGACGCGGCGGAAACCGGCGCCCCCAATTAGCCCAGCAACAAACAACAACTGGGGACACAGTTCAGAAAATATTTCTATACCGGAACGGACCGCTCGGCCAGGAGAATATATATATATATATATATATATATATATATATATATATAGAAAAAGTGTGTACCTAAATTAACGCCAGATTTGAGAATTTTTCGGCAACCTATAAAAAAAACAAAAAAACAGCCATTCGACAGCCGATAGTTTAAGGGTCAGTACGAATGGGGGGCGTTACACGATAGAACGACGCGTTTTCATTATTCAACCATATTTAAAAAATAATGACAGTTTGGCAGCATATATATATATATATGAATACATTTTTGTATATATGGAAACATTTATTTAAAGAACAACAATTTCAACCCTCCCGCCAATAGTTGAGTTTGGTGCCTCCATAACCCTATGGGGTATTTTAATATTTAATATATATATATATATATATATATATATATATATATATATATATGAATACATTTTTGTATATATCGAAACATTTATTTAAAGAACAGACATTTCAGCCCCCCCGCCAATAGTTGAGTTTGGTGCCTCCATCGCCTCTATGGGGTATTTTAATATTCATATATATATATATATATATATATATATATACATTTTATATATATATATATCGAAACATTTATTTAAAGAACAAAATTTCAGCCCCCGCCAATAGTTGAGTTTGGTACCTCCATCGCCCCGTACTTGATATTGTAATTTACGAATATATTATTATTAATTGCTGATAGTGGAAATTTCAGATATTAGAACGAAGTGGGAAATAGAAATTTCGTTATTTAAAGTGTAGTTGGGGGGTTGGCTGGGGCGGAGGACACTCCGCGGGTTAGGGGGGTCGTTGATACCCGGTTTCTTGTTTCGTGTTTAGGCCCGGGGTGTCGCCACGGCGACCGACCGCGCACCTCCAGCCCGGTTCGTCGGCACGCCACGACCCCTCCCCTCCCCCCACCAATATCAATAATCAATCGCCGGCAGCAATTTTTCAAAAATACAGCCCGGTACAGCCGGATATTCGAAACAACCCTTAGGCCAGGACTGAATCCGAGCACAGTTATTGTGTCCGCAGAAGGGGCCGTATCGGACAATATCCATAAATAGGGTGTACCAAAATTAACGCGAGATTTCAATCGAACTCAAGCCGCCAAACTTACCGAATTATTTTTGAAATATTGTCCGAAAACGGTCAGTACGAATGGACGGCGGCGTTACATGGATAGGAACAACGCGTTTTCATTGTTGAACAATATTTTCAAAAAATCGCAGTTAAACAATGAAAACGCGTTGTTCTACCGTGTAACGCCCCCCGCCATTCGTACTGACCCTAAACTATCGGCTGTCGAATGGGGTTTTTTTCGATATATTTCAATTTATCCCAATAATTCTGTCGGAAAACAATTACATTCCCGATATCAATTGCGGAAATGCAAATAACAAAACGCCTTAGTTTTCTGGCGTTTCTGTCTCCTGTCTCGCCGGTTTTGGTCTTTGGGGGTTTCGGCCGTTCGCCATCTTCAGTAGCGCTCTGTTAGAGTCACTCCACAATTATACACAATATACTCCACCATCGCCGGTCGGGGATAGCGGGGAACGTATTTATTCTATCGATTGCGCGATACGGAAAAATAAAAGGTATACGCGGATTACTGTAATTTTAAACAGTCGGAATCGTCATTAAATCGGTCGTTATCTCTCTTTCTCTCTCTCCCATCTCTCTCTCTCTCTCTCTCTCTCTCTCTCTCTCTCTCTCTCTCTCTCTCTCTCTCTCTCTCTCTCTCTCTCTCTCTCTCTCCCTCTCTCACCCTCTCATGGTGTGGATTATCTTGACCCGCGGGTCAAGCCGCCTCAGGTCGACCCCTTCGACGGGGTCAGAGGTCGAAATTGTACAATAACCCTTTAATGGGGGCGTATCGGCCTCTTACCCCTTAGCCCCTCAGAGGGGTCGTGAACCTCCGAACATCGATATATCGATCGGTCGAAGTTGAACGTACGAAATGAATGGGAGAGCGCGCGTGACCTGAGAATAAGGGATATGGATTTAAGAAAATAGTGTTCTCAATTTGTCCTCATGTCTCGCCAGACCGGTTTCGGCCGTTCGCCACACATTCGACAGTTCTATATCGCACACTGGTGTGAAATAATCGATCAATGTTGAGGACCGTCTAGAGGAGAAGACTACTTGGTATTGGTGGCGAGAAGCCGGTCATTGAATGTTGGCCTCTGTCGTTGTCGTTGTTCTATGGCGTTGTCTACACGAGCGCCCAGTCACGAACGCGTTCGTGACTCGTAAACGGAATGAGTTTATTTTTTCTATCCACGACGGGTTCGTTGGACAACGTTGATTCTCAAAAAAAAAATAGGGTTTTTAGGCGCAAAATCGGCCCAATAATGGGGTTTTCAGGCCCAGAAATGACATTTTTAGGCGCGAAATCTTCCCAAAATTGGGTTTTAGGCGCAAAATTGGCCCAAAAATGCCGCTTTTAGGCGTAAAATCTGCTCTAAAATGGGCTTTTAGGCGCAAAATTGGCCCAAAAATGCCGCTTTTAGGCGTAAAATCTGCTCTAAAATGGGCTTTTTAGGTGAAAAATCGGCCTAGAAACCGGTTTTTAGGCGCAAAATCGGCTCTAAAATGCGGTTTTTATGCCCGAAAATGCCATTTTTAGGCGCAAAATCGGCCCAAAAATGGGGTTTTTAGGCCCAAAAATGGGGTTTTTAGGCCCAAAAATGGGGTTTTTAGGCCCAAAAATGGGTTTTAGGCGCAAAATTGGCCCAAAAATGCCGCTTTTAGGCGCAAAATCGGCTCTAAAGTGCGATTTTTATGCCCGAAAATGCCATTTTTAGGCGCAAAATCGGCCCAAAAATGCTGCTTTTAGGCGCAAAATTGTCCAAAAAATACCGCATTTAGACGCAAAATCGGCTCTAAAGTGCGGTTTTTAGGCCCGAAAATGGAGTTTTTAGGCGCAGAAATGAGGTTTTTAGGCCCGAAAATGGGCACGAACGCGTTCGTGACTCGTAAACCGAATGAGTTATTTTTTCTATCCACAACGAGTTAATTAATTTACAGGGCAATTAAAGGTTTAAGAGCGGCCCCCCCCCCTACTATTCAGAAACATATCTCTTTACTGTACTATTTTATTATTACATTATTACTAACGGTTAGTATCACTAACAAAACGTCGTCCAACATTATAGTAATATAGTATAGTAACTGATAGGAGGTTTTCCAAACCCGGTTAACAATTGTAGACAGATGTAAACAGGACGGCTGTCCAACCGTAATATTAATACTAATAGAGGGTTAGTAATACTAACGAAAGGTCGTCCAACACTGTTAGTAATACTCATGGGTAGTAGTCGTCCGACCCGTCACAACCACAACTATCCTATGTAAAAAGTATAAATAATTTATTCTGCTTCGAATATACACTGTACGTAGTAGAGAATACATTTTTATTGATACATTCCCAAGGTCGTATACAGCAGTTAGCGCTGTAACACTTGACGTATTATAAATGCACTTGGAGTTGCAGATTGCACTTTTTGTTCAGTATACTCGCGATGCGTAAATAAATACGCATATGCGTACAAACCGGAAAACTACTGAGCGATAATTGGAAACGGAAACGATTAAAATGTTAACAAAAAAAACTGCCGAGACCAGCTTTTTTTCTCATTCTCTCGAGTTTGATGCCCGCGCTCTTCATATAATTGGCGTTGCGTGAAAGTTTCACTTTCGTCGGCTGAAAGTCCCCCTGAAACTCTCCGTAGATCCGGATCGCTACGGGCGAAATTCATAAAGTCCTGCGGTGTGTACGGATTCTTTCGGCCTCTCGCCGTCTTCAGTGAAAAAAGGAAAAAATTTAAAACAGTGCAGACGCGAGCCAAAGTTCCGCTGAAGAAGTACCGGCGGAGTCGGGGGAAAATTAAAGTTTGGTGAAAATTCAAAATTTGTATTTCGCCCCGAGACTTTAAAAAAATAAGAAAAATAAATGTCCGCAAATGGTGTCCCAAAATTGACGCGAGATTTGAATTTAGGCAACCCTATTAAGAAAAAAAAAACCATTCGACAGCCGATAGTTAAGGGTCAGTACGAATGGAGAATGGCGTTTTCATTGTTGAACAATATTTTGAAAAAATCACAGTTAAACAATGAAAACGCGTTGTTCTATCGTGTAACGCCCCCGCCATTCGTACTGACCCTAAACTCTTCGGCTGTCGAATGGTTATTTTTTTTTTTAATAGGGTTGATTTATTTTTCGGAATTTTTACCGCTCCATCGTCGGTGGGGGTTTTTTTCGCCGTTTCCGTTTCCTCCCCGCTTCGGGCGTCGTCCCCCAATCAGGTTCGACGATACCGGCCGAAGCTGGATAATTGTAACACCTTGACCGGAAATAACCGCCTGGAGAAAAGTTCTCCAGTGGGGAAAATGTAAATTTCATTATACCGAAGGCCATTTAATAATGGATTCAGTCAGTTAACAACTGTGGTGAATTGCGGTTCGTTTTTCCCAGAAATATTCGTTCTCGTGTGTCCCGTTCATTTCCAGGAACCCGTTCACCGACGACCGTTCTATATATATATAAAAAAAATAATAGGTTCGCATTGGCGAAGATACACGGAACAAGCATTATGCTAATAGAGCCCCGAATAGTTTCTCCATCTCCCCTTCAGTTCATTCATTCATCCGTCCGTTCATTCATTCATTCATTACATCTCGCTTCCGTACCGCCCTATACACTTGGTTAATGAAAGCAAGTCCGATGAAGGAAAGTTGAAAACTAGAAAATTTTTCTATACAGGATATACAGGACGTTATAACACGATATAACGCAGCTACATCCCCGACCTTAGATTTAAATTTTCGATTATAAATCCGAACGGAGAGACGAAAAGTGCACAATTCGACGGCCGATTTCCACTCCGAAAATCGCTCCCGTCTTCGACACTTTCTTCCACTTCCTCCGATGAAGAAAAAAAAAATATGGTCGCCAGCAGAAACTTCACCAAATATCGACACTATTCAATGATGATATTTTCAAAGCTGAGCAAAGATTTTCGTCCGCTCCTGGAGCGAGAGCACCAATATAAAAGTAAAACAATTCGAAAATTGGGTCAAAGTTAGATAAAACTTCGGTATTGAAAAATACCGATAGTTTAGGGTCAGTATGAATGGGGGGCGGCGTTACACGATAGAACAACACCTTTTCATTGTTGGAACAATATTTCAAAATTCTGCAGTAAAGTCGTCAACCGTATTGAAAAAAAAACCGTTCGACAGCCGATAGTTTAGGGTCAGTACGAATGGGGGGGGGGGTTACACGATAGAACAACGCCTTTTCATTGTTGGAACAATATTTCAAAATTCTTGCAGTAAAGTCGTCAACCGTATTGAAAAAAAAACCGTTCGACAGCCGATAGTTTAGGGTCAGTACGAATGGGGGAGGGCGGGGCGTTACACGATAGAACAACGCCTTTTCATTGTTGGAACAATATTTCAAAATTCTTGCAGTAAAGTCGTCAACCGTATTGAAAAAAAAACCATTCGACAGCCGATAGTTTAGGGTCAGTACGAATGGGTCGTTACACGATAGAACAACGCGTTTTCGTTGTCGAACAATATTTTTCAAAAAATGGTGAAAGTTTTGCGGCCACAGTTCGATTCGAATCTTGCGTTAATTTTGGGACACCCCCCATATTTATATATATGTATATACAAAATTGTATGCATGTTGTATTATGTAGGCCGTACGCCTTATTGCACCCGAATTACGCCCCTACACTTGTTGTGGTTGTCCATTGTCTATCGTCTGAAAGGAGGAGGAGACGGACGTACAATTACTTTATTGTATCTGTCCGGCCAATTAGGCGTCAGGAAAGTAAAATTCTCGGCGGGGTGAAAGTGAAAATTGCTAATTGTCCTCCTCCTTTGAGCGTTAGACAATGGAAAAAACGAAAGTGCTACAGGCTTTCATAGATGGGTACGACTTAAAATTCCAGTGCACTACGAGAAAATTAACGATTTGAATCGAACTGTGCGGCCGCCGAAACTTTCATTATTTTTGAAAATATATTGTTCGACAACGAAAACGCGTTGTTCTATCGTGTAACGCCCCATTCGTACTGACCCTAAACTATCGGCCGTCGAATTGGTTTTTTTCAATACGGTTGCCGAATTTACTGCAAGAATTTTGAAATATTGTTCAACAATGAAAACGCGTTGTTCTACCGTGTAACAAACTCCATTCGTACTGACCCTAAACTATCGGCTGTCGAACGGCTGTTTTTAAACATAATTGTCTTTTGAAAACGGATTCAAGATGGAAATATTGCGATTCTCTATAGAACGTTTCAAGTGTAGATTAGTTACTTTGGAAACACTAAGTGTAAACTTCAGTCATTATTTAGAAATTCGATACTCGTATTTTCATATTAAATTGGTACAGAACGGAATAAACAGTTCAGGATTGAAATATTCGGTGTACCCAAAAGTGATCCGACAATTTGATAAGATTTATTTCGGTCTTGAGGAGTTCCTCACAGGAGAGAGGGGAATCCGGAAAATTTGTCGGAAAAGTGGCCGGAGAGTTGTCTGGCGATAATATCGGTGAATATACAGTAGATTAAAGTTTCTTTTTTTGGCAAAATAAAATGAATTCCGAACTCAAAATGTAGATTACTTTCGGGGTACCCCCCCTAATAAGTCTGACGACTTAAATCCGCAAAGACTTAGTTGCCAACAGTTGTAGCGGCCGGGGCACAATTCTTGCCAGAGATAAGCACTTGGAAAGTTGACGATTTGTCGTTGTGCAACTTGCGTCAACCGTCGGCCACGAGGAATCTACTTTCCATTTTCTCGCACACCAACAAGTCCGGCTCTAGTTTCGCGTTTTCTCCGGACGAAATTTCTTCAGTACACAGTCAATTGAACTATCTGCGCCTGTGTTATTTTTTTTTTTATGAAAATTTTCCATAAAATTTACTCATTACGACGCATTATTATCGAAGGGAAATTTGGGGGGCACTACAGAGTTGAACCGACAGATGAGACCGATCATCTCTTATTTCGAATAATAATCGTAATTACGAATATTTCAACACGGTGTAGTATTTATAATGGGAAATTAGTGAAAGTAATGGAAAAAAAATTAACTGATCCCCATTTGGGGCCTACAGTAGTCAATGGGTTGAGAATACCGAATACCTTAAATTCCATTCCGGCCGCCATTATCGCCATAAATGGGTGTCCCGAAATTAACGAAAGATTTGAATTTGCCACAATTCTTTCGGTAAAGTGTTGGCAACAGTATTAAAAGAAAAACCATTCGACAGCCGATAGTTTAGGGTCAGTACGAATGGGGGCGTTACACGATAGAACAACGCGTTTTCATTGTTCGACAATATTTTCAAAAAAATCACAGTTGACGAAGTTAAACAATGAAAACACGTTGTTCTATCGTGTAACGCCCCCCATTCGTACTGACACTAAACTATCGGCTGTCGAATGGCTGTTTTTTTTTTCTTTTTTAATAGGGTTGCCTAAATACAAATCTCGCGTTAATTTTGGCACACCCTGTATACAGGGAAAAAAAAAACACTTGCTCGCCCCGACTCCGCGGATCAAGTGTAAGGTTGAGAGTTGTAAGGTGCAGTGAACTGAAGAAAAATGTCTATAAACGACTCTGTGACCGGATAATCGGTCGGGAGTTGAGTAAAACGTGACAACAGCGGCAACAGGCGGGTACATCCGGTACCTGTACACGGGTCCATTGTTTCCGGAGGAACTTTTCGTGGATTCTGGGTCATTCCCAAGGAGTTCGACCTTTTTTTTTCTTTTTCTTTTTTGTTTCTCTTTCCCCCCATCAAGAAGGTCAGGGCCGGTTGTGAAAAATTCCCAGAGTCTGGCACAGTTTATAAAATCAGTGTTACGCGCGGTTCGCTCAGGAAAAATTTCATCCGGATTTTATGTCATGCGAGGCTTTCTGTGTGTTCTCGTCCCACATATCGCGGGAGAGAGAGAGAGAGAGAGAGAGAGAGAGAGAGAGAGAGAGAGAGAGACGGGAGAGAGAGAGAGAGAGAGAGAGAGAGAGAGAGAGAGAGAGAGAGAGAGAGAGAGAGAGAGAGAGAGAGAGAGAGAGAGAGAGAGAGAGAGAGAGAGAGAGAGAGAGAGAGAGAGAGAGAGAGAGAGAGAGAGAGAGAGAGAGAGAGAGAGAGAGAGAGAGAGAGAGAGAGAGAGACAGCACAGCAGAAATTGAGTATTTTCCATCCAAAAGAATGAAATTGTGTGCACTGTGAAAAATGTCTTTCACGTTTCCTTCACGAAAAATTCGAATCGAAATAAAAGCTTCCCATCGGAGCCGAATCGGTTTAGTCCAATTTAGAACCCGACCTACTCTATAGTATATATATGTATATATATCATTGATATAATCTACTTAGAAACCCTACACAGGCAGAACTGGGTTAACCACTACGACGTCCACTACTCCTACGCTATACGTTATGTATATATATATAGTGAAGCCCATTCGTGACGCAGGTTTTATACAAGTGCAAAGTGTTTACGTTTCTCTTTTTCGAGACGATATATATATATATATATATATATATATATATATATATATATATATATATATTCTACTCCATTAAGGGAGAGGGCACCACAACGATTTCCAACCACGTTTTTTTCGTTATAATAATAATAAATAAATCGTAATAGATTAGCTATCACCCATCGATCATGTTTACGGGGGCATTAGAAAAATTACTTAGATCTGAAGTGCGCATTCTTGGATTGAAATTTTCATTCAAATTTGTTTAAAATTTCGCCTTAAAAATGACATTTTGGCCCATTTTACGCCTAAAACCCCATTTTCGGCCTAAAACCTCATTTCAACCGATTTTATTTTGGAGCCGATTTGCATTTCCGATTTTGCGCCTAAAACCCGATTTTCGGGCCTAAAAACCTCATTTCAGAGCCGATTTTTCCTTCTAAAACCGCATTTGGGGCGATTTTGCGCCTAAAACCCAATTCAACCTCAAGTAACAAACTACTCAAATACTCAAACTGACATACGGTATTATGGGGTTCCACCAGGAGACATCTTAATGCTACCCCCTGGGGTATGTTTCTAACCACGGAATCCACCACTACCTCAACATACCCCGACAGTCGACCTAAATCCCGGTTCCCGAAGTTCCCCTCATCCCAATCCCACTCCTGATCAGCCCCTTTCCTCCCTTATGGCCCAGAGAGGTGGTGTTTCTTTATGGGGGCGAACACAAGTGAAAAACCAATACTTATACACGGTGTCCGGTTGTATATTGTCGTGCAGGTGATCGAGCAGGACAGACACCTTTTGAAGCGCAAGTTGGCCAACAGCCAGGCCGAATACGAGACGAGGATAGTGGAGCTGCAGACGGACATTGGTCAGTTGGAGGCCGAACTGAGCCAGAGGGAGAACAGCCTCAAGCAGACGGACAGACAGAAGAACAGCCTGATAGCCGAGCTCACCGAACAGAACCACAGGCTGACAGCCCAGATCAAAGAGGTACGGAACGGGGAACCAGAAATCAATGCCAGATTTGAATTTAGGCAACCCTATTAAAAGCCTTTCGACAGCCGATAGTTTAGGGTCAGTACGAAACACGATAGAACAACGCGTTTTCATTGTCGGACAATATTTCAAAAATATTCCGAAAGTTTGGCAGCCACAGTCGCCATCATTTTTAGCGATTTGATGGTGATGACTCAATTTGAACTGCGTAGTTTAGGGTCAGTACGAATGGGGGGCGTTACACGATAGAACAACGCGTTTTCATTGTCGGACAATATTTCAAAAAATATTCCGGAAAGTTTGGCAGCCACAGCCGCCATCATTTTTAGCGATGATTGATGGTGATGACTCAATTTGAACTGACCCTAAACTATCAGAGATTTGAATTTGCAACAATTCTTGCAGTAGAGTTGGCAACCGTATTGAAAAAAATCCATTCGACAGCCGATAGTTTAGGGTCAGTACGAATGGGGGCGTTACACGATAGAACAACGCGTTTTCATTGTCGGACAATATTTCAAAAAATATTCCGGAAAGTTTGGCAGCCACAGTCGCCATCATTTTTAGCGATGATTGATGGTGATGACTCAATTTGAACTGACCCTAAACTATCAGAGATTTGAATTTGCAACAATTCTTGCAGTAGAGTTGGCAACCGTATTGAAAAAAATCCATTCGACAGCCGATAGTTTAGGGTCAGTACGAATGGGGGCGTTACACGATAGAACAACGCGTTTTCATTGTCGGACAATATTTCAAAAAATATTCCGGAAAGTTTGGCAGCCACAGCCGCCATCATTTTTAGCGATTGATGGTGATGACTCAATTTGAACTGACCCTAAACTATCAGAGATTTGAATTTGCAACAATTCTTGCAGTAGAGTCGGGGCAACCCTATTAAAAAACCAGCCATTCGACAGCCGATAGTTTAGGGTCAGTACGAATGGGGGGGCGTTACACGATAGAACAACGCGTTTTCATTGTCGGACAATATTTCAAAAATGGAAAGTTTGGCAGCCACAGTCGCCATCATTTTTAGCGATGATTGATGGGGTTGACTCCATTTGAACTGACCCTAAACTGATAGAACAACGCGTTTTCTCAAAAATAATGAAAGTTTTGGAGCGACACGCCGCCGCCAACACTTAGTTCTCCGTCAGTTTTACCCGGAGTTGATGTCAATCCTCTCGGTAAAACAGACTTGTCTGTTACCGTACGTTGTCCTCAGCTTCCTCCGTTAACTCTTACCGAGTTCCGGAACGTTTGTACCGATCGTTCACTGACCTGGTTCTTCGTGTTTGCGCAGTCGGCGAAATTGGAAGAGCAGCTGACCATGCAGCTGCAGGGTCTGAAGGAGCAGGCGACGCAGAGGAAGTCCACATTCCAGGACCACCAATCCAGCCTCGATCTGCTCAGGGACGAGGTAACCGGGCCTCTCAGTTACCGGTCGTTTACCGTTACCAGTACCTTTGGCTGTACATTCGCCGTTTTTTTTTATCGTTGTTTGTATGTGCAGATAAGCCTGCTGAGCGACAAGAAGAGCGAGCTGGAGAGGCGGCTGAAGAGGGTCAAAGAGCAGAGGGACCAGCTAAGCGCCGCTTTGGACGAGGCCACAGACAGAATTATGATACTCGAAAGGCAGATGAGAGAACAGCAGATACACGTGAGTCCGTTAATCCAGAGATTCCAGTCAATCCCGGGGTTGCTGAGGGTTCAACTCCCGCACCCTTCCTCCTCGTCCCGATCCACTCCCAGTCCAGTCCCTTTCCGAAGACCTCTTTTCGGACATCCGAAACTGACAATATACAAATAAACCGACACGGACTTACGGTATAGAGCTATGCTGGGTTCCGCCGAGAAGTCCAGAACATCGCCCGCATCCAGAGATTCCGGTCGGGAAGTCGTTCCTAGCCCCGTCCTTGGACAGTCGGCCGAGTCCCCGAATCCCGGGGTTCCTCAGGGTTCCACTCCCGTCCCGATCCACTCCTCTCCACTCCCTTTCAGAAGACCTCTTTTCGGACATTCGAAACTGACAACAGACAACAAACTGACAATATACAAATAAAACGACACGGACTTACGGAATAGAGCTATGCTGGGTTCCGCAATGAAATCCAGAACATCGCCCCCGTCCAGAGATTCCAGTCTGGAAGTCCTTCGTGCGGTCCATATATACAACTGACAAACTGACATACACCGCAGTATTTTTCGTCCATTTTTTCGCCTCAAAACCCGATTTTTGGGCCAATTTTCCGCATGAAGACCAAATTTTGGGGGGTCTAAAGACCGCATTTTTGGGCCAATTTTGCGCCTGACCCCGCATTTTTCGGCCTAGGAACCTCATTTTTGGGCCGTTTTTTCGTCAAAAAAACCCCATTTTTTGGGTCTCAAAACTGCATTTTCTGGCCGATTTTTCGTCTAAAAACCCATTTTTGGACCTAAAAACAGCATTTTATGGCCAATTCATATCGCCCGCATCCAGAGATTCCGGACGGGAAGTCGTTCCTACCCCGTCCTTCGACAGTCGGCCGAGTCCCCGAATCCCGGTGTTCCTCAGGGTTCCACTCCCGCCCCCTTCCTCCTCGTCCCAATCTACACCTGTCCAGTCCCTTTCAGAAGACCTCTTTTCGGACATCCGAAAATGACAATATACAAATCCACCGACACGGACTTACGGTATAGAGCTATGCTGGGTTCCGCCGAGAAATCCAGTACATCGCCCGCATCCAGAGATTCCGGTCGGGAAGTCGTCCCTAGCCCGTCCTTCGACAGTCGGCCGAGTCCCCGAATCCCGCGGTTCCTGCGGGAACCTCGTCCCAATCCATTCCCTTTCCCGTTATCGGCTCAAACGCCGCTCAATTGTGAATCCCGCCGGACGTACTTTTCAGATGAGGGTGTCCGACAGCGAACTGGAGGAGTTGAGGAGCTGCGAGAGCCAGATGGGCTGGTCAGGTCCCAACAACAGCGGCCGGAATCCCTGGGATAGGTCTTCGGCGGCGACGACGGCCAACAACACGGCCGCCTCATCCACGTCTTCGTCCTCCTCCTCCTCCTCCTCCTCCTCGTCCCCGGAACAGGCCAACAGGTCACTACACTCGGAGATGGAATGCGACCAGTCGCTACACTCTCTGCCCCTCGGCGATGAACACCACCAGGTAGGCTCCGAACGCAGCGTTGGCACAACTCATCCGGCGCCATCCTCTAATCGACGCCAACAATCACATATTCTCTCTGTTTTCCAGCTGAAGGTGGAAATCGTCAGCGTCTACGACAGGGTGAGGGCGCTCAGGCACAGCCTCAGACAGAGGATGAATTCGGCCTCCAATTCGGCCAATTCCAACGCCTCGACAGTAGTCAGGCCCGACATCACAGTACACCAAGTCAGGGTAAATAATAGACCCGATACATTGTTGGTAGGTAGGGCGGTCCAAAAAAATGTATCCACCGTTCAACAGTCCATAACTCGCAGACTAATTGACAGAGTTGTGTCTCATTTTTGGTGAAAGTGTAGCTTAAAGTCCAACTTAAAGATATCATCAGACTGCAGGTGTTCGAAATGGTCCAGCATTAACATCCACAGACAGAAACGATGCAGCCCAACTGCACCACCCGACTACTGACTGCACAACCTGTCCAGTTGGGATATTTGGACGGCCTCTATCCATCTTACTGGTAGATTTTGGTCGAGATAAGCCCATACAACGGTTGTATGGGGCGATTGCCGGAACTATAAACTATAACACTATCGAAAATGAGGCAATTCCGTCAATAGGTTTGCAAGTTATGGTCTTTTAAACGGTGGATACATTTTTTTGGACCCCTCTGTATATACCCGTTGCCGTATACCATTTGCGTTGGAAAACCTTGGAAATTGTTCAATTGGGCGACCGATACGAGCTATACTTAGTGTATCTAGGGCTGTTTGGATGTATAATATTATAGCGAGGCTGAAACACAGACACTGATGACGTCATAATGGCCCAACGCGCCTCCTGACGTCACACTTCCACGGCCGTCTGGATTTCTTTCGTATATTCTCTCAAATTTCGACGTCTTTTATCGAATTTCCATTGAAATTATCGGATAATAACTCTGGTTTTTTTTTCTGTACCGTACCGATCAAATAGATATATATATCCCTCATTATTAAAATCCACAGACAGAAACGATGCAGCCCAACTACTGACTGGACAACGTGTCCATAGTTGGGATATTTCCAAACGAATGATGTAGGATGGATTCTCCTCCAAGTTCATCCAATGTTGGTGGTGGCTTTTGGCGTCGATAGACGACGTCCAGAGAAGTCAACATCACCTCCTCCACATCCATATACATATTCCTGGTAGATTTTCGTCGAGTTAAGCCCATAGAACGGTTGTACGGCCCGATTGGGCCCAACTACAAACTACAACAGTACCGTAAATTAGACGACTCGGTCAATTAGTTTTACAAGTTATGGACTTTTAAACGGTGGATACATTTTTTTGGACCCCCCCCCACCCCTCTGTATATAAATGAAGGGTTGTACAAAAATTAACGCAAGATTTGCGACAATTCTCTCAGAAAAACCGTTCGACCAGCCGATTTAGTTTTAGGGTCAGTACGAATGGGGTACTTTCCGAAAAATTATTTTCTAAACGTTGTCACAACAACGAAAACGCGTTGTGTTCCACCGTGTAACGCGACCCCCATTCGTACTGACCACTCTGTAAACTATCGGCTGTCGAACGGGTTTTTTTTTCTCTCTTTCAATTGCTGCAAGATTGGTGGGCAAATTTTGCGTTAATTTCGGGCCTTTATGTATATATATATATACTCTAGTTTTAATACACTGGAATTCGAAATTATCTATTGCTTATTTATTGTGCCGTGATATCAGGGCGGTACTCCAAATCAGGGTAAATACCATACAGTGTTATATATTGTAGGGAGACAAATACAGTTTTGGTGCAGTTCCTCCCCATTTAATCGGGGAAAAATCTCTGGGGAACTTATTACGGGACCGGGGGTTGGGGGATTTTTGAAATTGGGAGTTTTCAGCTAAAACCGAATATCTCCGAACAAGGGAAGTAACTGAAATGACGTGAAACTTTCGTGAAATTCCGGGTGTCCGAGCTTTCCCTAACTTGGAGAGGGATCGTCGAGGGAATTAAACTTTTGGGGGAAGGGGGCGCTAAACCGGGATTCTTCGGGGAGCATTAAGGATGGAGTATCTCTTTTTTTTTTTTTTTTGGGGAGTTTTTGGCAACAGAGAGAGAGAGAGAGAGAGAGAGAAAAATTAGGTAAAAATTTTTCTATTTTTCCTCTCACTAGAAAAGAGCTTGAGTGTGAACTCATCTGAACCGAAGAGCCAAAACGGTGATAACAAGAAAGTGCCACAATATAAAACCACTTTTCCTCCCATTCCTGGCCATTATAGTCATTCAATTCAAAGTAGTTTTTTCTTTTTATATGGAAACTAGTTTTTCTCCAGCTGTGCGCCTTCTGTCTGGAGAAAGTTTTCCTCTTTACACCTCCTGCTTTTTTCAGGGGAAAATTGATGGAATTAAGCTAGTTGGACAGTTTTTTTTTTTTTTCAATTCATTGCATTTATTCAATTCCCCCCCAGTTCAGAATTTTTTTTTGTACAATTTTCTTTTTTAATTTATCCATAACTTGGAATTTTATAATAGGTCATTCCCTAATTAGGAATATATTTCTTACAGTCCAGAACTTTGTTCAAATTCGTGCCCTAGTTAAGTAATTTTCTTTAAATTAATTCCTTCCTTCGCTTCATTTTATTAAGTATTCACAGTGGAATTTATTATCCACATTTTTCTGGCTGTGTAATTGCGTTGTCCATAATTGGAAAATCGTTTGTGTGGATTTTCATGATATTTATGACATTAAATGATTGCGAATTCAATGCGTTATATTTAGGATTTCAGGATTTTTACAATTTCCATAAAATTAGATGTGTATGTAAAGCGGCTTAAAAATTCATCTATTGTAAATATTCCTGAATTTCGATAAGATTCAAAACTGTATCACAATGTAAGTTTTACTATACACGGTCGGTATTTTAAATATACAAATAAAATCTATAATTTTCTTCCTAAATAGTCTATTTACTGATACCATAGACTTTGGAATTTTTTTCACTTGAACTCATCGGTAGTTATTATTTTTGTTTTAATTTCCCTAATTCTTAGATTTTCTCTAGTCCATTCCCCAGTTCAGAATTACCCTCTTAGTTTATAATTTAGTTCAAAATTTTGTCTCAATCCATCCACTGGATCACAATATTTTCTTAGTCCATACCGCGGTTCGAAATTATTTATAGTTCATTGAACATTTTTCCCTATTTATACCATAGTCCGTTCCCTAGTTCAGAAT
Organism: Lethocerus indicus; assembly: GCA_019843655.1. Taxonomy (NCBI): domain Eukaryota; kingdom Metazoa; phylum Arthropoda; class Insecta; order Hemiptera; family Belostomatidae; genus Lethocerus; species Lethocerus indicus. Next base: position 38,344,634 of record JACDQD010000002.1, read on the forward strand.
TATTATATTAGTTTATACTATAGAATTTTTTTCTCGGTTCATGCCCCAGTTGAAAAATTATTTATTGTACATTTCCCGGCTGGTTAATTAGTTCACAATTTTATTTTATTTCATTCCCCAAATCAAATATTCTACAGTTCATTCCCCACTCCTGAGTGTTACTTATAGTTTATTACCCTGTTGTGAATTTTTTCTCAGTTTTGTCCCCAAGTTCAGAATTTTTTCACTTTCATTTCCAGAAATGCTTACAGTTTTTACCCTAGATTTATATTCCGGTTCTCAATTTTGTCCTAGTTCATTGGCCGATTCCCAATGATTTTATAGTTCAATTCCCCGACTCAGAGTCTGTTTCGCAGTCCATCGAATGTTTCAAGCCGTGTCCAGAATTTTTTCCCCTGGAATATTTTTTCCCCCTGGAATATTTTTTCCCCTGGAATATTTTTTCCCCGGTCTCAGGAATATATATCAAGAAACTTTTCAACAATTTCTGTTATTTATCCTGTACATGGGACCTTCACTCTCTGAACTGATCATATCGGGGGCTGAATGGCCTTGACGAATGGCAAGTGGGAAAAAGTGAAAAAAAAAACAACCTGAACTTTAAAGGAAAAGGACCTGGATATTTAATAAACTGGGCTCGGGCTGTGACTCAGAGAGCTGAGTCACATTTTTGTGAATTCAACGTTTCACAACACTGTTCACCTCGGTCAATACATATTGTATTATGTATCTACGCTATTATCGCTGTTGGTGGTAGAAAATTTATTTCTACTTTTAAAATAGGCTCCGATCCCTTGTTCCAGTTAAAGGCAGAGTGATTTAAATTGGCCCGAATTAATATAAATAGGATTTTTACAAAAGTCAGACGAAATATTACGAATAACTCGAGAATACGGAACAGGAAAAATATTCTAAAATATATTATAATTTTAGCTTCTATCGTCGAGTCTGTCTCCGGCAGATTGCGCCACCGCCGCCTCCTGGCTAATTCGACGTGCGGTGCAACAGAGGCCGCCACCGGTTGCGCAAATTTGGCAACGGATTTGGCAACGCGGGCAGACCCCCGCAAATGGGCCCTGAAAATGGCATTTTTGGGGCTACAAATGGCATTTTTGGGGTTAAAAATCGCATTTTTTAGGACTAAAAATAGCATTTTTGGGGCTAAATACAGAATTTTTGGGCTAAAAATGGCATTTTTGGGGCTAAATACAGAATTTTGGGCTAAAAATGGCATTTTTGGTAATAGAAATGGCATTTTTGGGGCTAGAAATGGCATTTTTGGGCTAAAACTGGCATATTTGGTACTAGAAATGGCATTTTTGGGACTAAAAATAGCATTTTTGGGGCTAAAAATGACATTATTGGTACTAGAAATGGCATTTTTGGGACTAAAAATAGCATTTTTGGGGCTAAGAATGGCATTTTTGGGGCTAAGAATGGCATTTTTGGGGCTAAATACAGAATTTTTGGCTAAAACTGGCATTTTTGGTACTAGAGATGGCATTTTTGGGGCTAAAAATCGCATCTTTTGGGGCTAAGAATCCCATTTTTGGGATTAAGAATCGCATTAATTACTTTATATATTCTTGAAACTCGAAGATGGGTGGGGAAATCCGGAACGGAGGATTCCGCGTGAAAATTCCGTGTAAATTTCGAATACAGTGAAGGAAAGTGGATGAAAAATGCTTGGATAAACACACTGCGCCTTCCCCGGGGAAAATCACTATGAATAGTCACTATTTGAGGGGTGGGGGTGTACCCAAAAGTAATCGACATTTTTGACTTTTTAATTGCATTTTATTTTGCCAGAAAACTGGCAAATTTATTAATCCACTGTATATTCACACTTGGCAACTCTCCCCCACCCTCCTCCCTCTTGAGGAGGAACTCCTCAAGATCGGGAAATAGATCACGACGACGATTACTTTCGGGTACAGCTAATTATATTTTTCTACCTGTCCGTCTGTTGTCCCCGCAGGTCGGTCTGTTGACCTCAGTCATTGAGGAGATCTGCGAGCTGGTCTGCGAATTGAGGCTGGAGGGAGGTACCGGTACGGCCGCCAACAACAACAACAATTCCAATTCCAATTCCAGCCTCACCGAACTGGAAATTGAACTGCACAGGGCTCAGGAGGCGCTGGACAAAACGGCCAAGGTATCTATATAATTTTTTTTTATCTTAAACTGAATAATTTATCAGAGCGGAGAAACGACCCCGTCTATTGAGGACGAATCCGCAATCACTCAGTTGCCGGTCCCAAAAGTAATCCAAAAAATTCGACAATTTCCGGTCTTGAGGAATTCCTCAAGAGGGGGGAAAATCCTGGAAAAATTTACCAATCAATATACAGTAGATTAATAATTAAAATTTCTTTTCCGGCGAACTAAAAATGTCGATTACTTTTGGGTACCCCTAAATTTCCGATATTCGGGCCTCTCCTCGATTTAAAATGAATTTTAAATCGAAATAATTTTAAATTCTCTTTTGACCGTTTATTTATTGCACGTAATACGAATGGCGCCGATATATTAATGATCACCGTATTTCGCCTTTCTTGTCGTTGAATGAATTCCACGAACCGATGAATTCCGCCGAATGAATTCCACGAACCGATGAATTCCGCTGAATGAATTCCACGAACCAATGAATTCCGTTGTATGAATTTCACGAACCAATCAATTCCACTGAATGCAATTCCACGAACCAATCAATTCCGTTGAATGAAATTCACGAACCAATGAATTCCGTTGTATGAATTCCACGAACCAATGAATTCCACTGAATGCAATTCCACGAACCAATCAATTCCGTTGAATGAATTCCACGAACCAATCAATTCCGTTGAATGAAATCCACGAACCAATGAATTCCATTGTATGAATTCCACGAACCAATGAATTCCGTTGAATGAATTCCACGAACCAATCAATTCCACTGAATGAATTCCACGAACCAATCAATTCCGTTGAATGAATTCCACGAACCAATGAATTCCGTTGAATGAATTCCACGAACCAATGAATTCCACTGAATGAATTCCACGAACCAATGAATTCCGTTGAATGAATTCCACGAACCAATGAATTCCAATGAATTCCACGAACCAATGAATTCCACTGAATGAATTCCACGAACCAATGAATTCCGTTGAATGAATTCCACGAACGAATGAATTCCACGAACCAATGAATTCCGTTGAATGAATTCCACGAACCAATCAATTCCACTGAATGAATTCCACGAACCAATGAATTAAATTCGAATCAATTTTTAATTTTTATGCTATTCGATTCTATTTTCTGGTCGGCGCCTGTGTAAAATTTCCCCAATAACGCCGATGGCGCCGCCTATCGGTAAAATGCGCAACTGCTTAATTGCCGGTCCCAGAATATCGGGTATTTCGGCTGAATTTGAATTCGAATCGAATTAATTTCTCGTCCATTTCTGCTCTCACTTTTGGCCGGCAGACGCGTGTGAAAGTTCCGCTCTCAATATCGCCACGAAATGGATATTTTCAAATTTTAATTTCGTCTTTTTTTGTGTCGCTCTCTGTACAGGAGATGGAGTCGAAATCCGAAGAGCTGAAGCGCCGGAACGAGACCATAATGGATCTGACCAGCAAGGCAAGTCTTATTTTCCATTATCTATGTTATAATTCTATAATAATATGATAGGAGGCATATTTCCGGTTTATGGGTCGTAATAAATGAAAATATTTTCCATTTCGGGTATCTAGTTCGTAAAATCGCCGCCAGATGGCTGCATTTTGATTCGGGCGCTGGCAGTTCCAGAAATCGCCACCGGGTGGCGCAGCACTGAACGCCGTAATCGAATTTGGCGACCTCCTTACATCTCACGTTCTCCTAATCTCTCAAATCCTGATTATTTTTTTTCCAAATATCAGGAGCTCGCTCGGTTTAATCCTGCAGTGCTGCCCCCAGATGGAAATTTCCGCAACTAAAAAATTTTTTTTTTAATCAAAAACCCGAATTGTGCCTTCAACGTTCGTAATCAGTAGGATCAATAGCAACGGATTTAGGTCTATACGAAACTTTTTCTAGACAGATCTAGGCGGAAACAATTTTTTCCCCTAAATATAACCTTATGATACATGAAATTGTTCATCTCGATGAGTGTAACATCACTATAAGTATGTAGGATCGATAGCGACGGATCTAGGTCTATACGAAACGTTTTCTAGACGGGTCTAGGTTGAAACAATTTTTTCCCCTAAATACGGCCTTATGATATATCAAATTGTTCATCTCGACGAGTGTAACATCACTATAAGTATGTAGGATCGATAGCGACGGATCTAGGTCTATACGAAAATTTTTCTAGACGGGTTTAGGTGGAAACAATTTTTTACCCTAAATACGGCCTTGTGATACATCAAATTGTTCGTCTCGTCGAGTGTAACATCGCTATTGTATAGATAAGTATCTAGAATCGATAGCAACGGAGCTAGATCTCAGATTTCTGTTTTCAGAGCATTCAGTAACGCATCGGATTTGTCGGAATTGTCCGGACGGATTGAGGCCGTGTCGGACAAGGCCGGTACTAATTCGGACAAAAGGGAAAAACCTTCATCGTCGGTTCGGGGGGAAAATCCATTAAGTTTCCCAACCCCTTCAGGGGAAACCTTGAGCAGTGAAAGTGGGACTCTGTCTGTCTCTCTCTCTCTCTCTCTGTCCTCTTTAGTTTCTGGATTCTCCATTACGTTATAATTGATCGTTATGTTTAGGGTGTCCCAAAACTACCCCTAGTAGATTTGAGAATTTGCCACAATTCTTGCAGAGTAAAGTCGGAGCAAACGTATTTAAAAAAAAAAATAGCCATTCGACAGCCGATAGTTTAGGGTCAGTACGAATGGGGTGGCGTTACACGGTAGAACAACGCGTTTTCATTGTTGGACAATATTTCAAAAATAATCTGGTAATTTCGATTCAAATCTTGCGTTGATTTTGGGACACCCCCTCCCCATATAGGCCCCGTCAAACATCTTTATCGTGCGTTTGTAGTTGTAGATTGTTTGTTGATTGTATCGAATGAATTGTAACGCGGGCGTTCCGCTTTCTGTTTCCGTTTGGACACCAGCTCTCGCGCGGCTACAACAGACAGATGGATCTGGACACGGAGAAGGTCGGGTTATAAAACTTAAAAAAAAAAAAAAAAAAAACCGCTCCAGGTTATAAATAATAGAGCGCACTGTAGCGCATGCGTCCGCTCCAAAGCTACACAATACACGCTATATACACACTGTACACTGTATACTGTATACTGTAGCCCGCTCACGATATTATGTACGACGGACCGTAGCGGATTTCTCTCTCTCTCTCTCTGTACTTCTCGATTCTGGGCGTAATTTTTTTTTAGCGTAAAATATGCCCCGGAGCTTAAATCGCGATCGTACATTCTGATAAAAAAAAGGATACCGTGGGATGTTTTACGGTTGAAGGAACGTTTCCTCGATGAGAATTCTTCCAGTATTTCCCCTATACTGAGAATCGAACGTTCCCGTGTCTGACGTTCGCCTGACGTTCGTCTGACGTTCGTCTGACGTTCGTCTGACGTTCGTCTGACGTTCGTCTGACGTTCGTCCGACGTTCGTCTGACGTTCGTCCGACGTTCGTCCGACGTTCGTCTGACGTTCGTCGACGTTCGTCTGACGTTCGTCTGACGTTCGTCTGACGTTCGTCTGACGTTCGTCTGACGTTCGTCTGACGTTCGTCTGACGTTCGTCCGACGTTCGTCCTGACGTTCGTCTGACGTTCGTCTGACGTTCGCCTGACGTTCGTCTGACGTTCGTCTGACGTTCGTACGTTCGTCTGACGTTCGTCTGACGTTCGTCTGACGTTCGTCTGACGTTCGTCTGACGTTCGTCTGACGTTCGACGTTCGTCTGACGTTCGTCCGTTCGTCTGACGTTCGTCTGACGTTCGTCTGACGTTCGCCTGACGTTCGTCTGACGTTCGCCTGACGTTCGTCACACTTTTATCAGATCGTATCACCGAACCGCTGGTAAAGTGGACGTAACCACGTGGTTGTTGCACGTGCACGCGCACACGTGACCCGAGACACCTACTTACTCGGTCCGGTACTTACTCACTTAGCCACTGGTACTTATTTGTCCGTGCCATATCACATTTCAGTTTTCAGTTCACAAACCGTTTTACACGGTTAATAAGAAATTTTCTTATTAATCGCCATAAAATCGTTCTAGTACCTTCAGTGACCTTTTCACCTTCGTTCCTATTCCTATTAATGTAACAATTCGATAAAATCGCCGTATTATAGATTGCCCGAAATCGCTGAAAGGGCCAATATTAAAATTCTGATTTCAATAATAAATTTTTTTTAAAAAATTTATACGTATAAATATATTTTTCAGTGCCCTCTATTGGGACACAGTTGGCGACACTGCGGCAACAAGTTTCCAGTTCAGCCATGTTGGCCACAATTGAATCGTTTATACGCACCATTTACTCAATATAATATTGCAAATTTTTCGCTTTTCTAATCGAAAATAGGCGGTAAACTCTTCTCTCGATGTTCTATATATATATATATATATATAAATATATATATATTGGGTTGGCAACTGAGTGATTGCGGAATTCAGCATAACAAGTGGCGTTGTATATATTTTTAAGTGCGTCATCTTTGCACGGATAAAATTCTCATTTGGTCCTTTCCAAATATTCAGTATCGAAATTACGGTGAAACAAAGTTCCATTTGGGATAATTTTTTCGTTAAAGAGACGAGGACCGCTCCAGAGTGGACGTCCGTCTGGAGGTCGACGATGACCCCCGAATAAAGTTCGACGCTGGGACTTTGAAAATATGTACAAGTCCGCTTGTGGCGGCGAATTCCGCGATCGCTCAGAGTCTGGAATTGAACGAGGCGACGGTCGTTTGGCAGATGAGCGTTATGGAGGCTGAGCTGAGCGGCTGCCAGGAGGAGAGGGACAGGGCTAGGGAGGATCTGCGCCAGCTGCAGGGCGAGGACGGCGACGGTGTCCAGCCGACGGCCACCGAAGAGATGCTGATGCAGGCGTGGCAGGTGAGGGACAGGGCCGTACAGAGGAAGAACGCCGCCATGGTCCAACTGGCCAGGACCAGGATCGAGGTGATGCAGGCCAACAGCCAGCTGATGGAGGCGATACAGCAGAAGATAGAGCTCAGCCAACAGCTCGACCAGTGGCAGGTCAGTATTACGTCAGTACTAAGTGATACAAAGTACACTTGCCCCCAACGGAAAGAAGAATATAAAAATCTGAAAATTTTGAAAATTTCTGAAAATTTCCACCAATTTGTCCCGTATTCGGGGTCGACAGTGGTCCCCAAAGTGAGTTACACTTGCCCCCCCCCCCCCCCCAGGGGAAAGGAGAATATAAAAATCGAAAATTTTTAAAATTTCTGAAAATTTCCCCCCCATTCGTCCCGTATTCGGGGTCGACAGTGGTCCCAAAGTGAGTTACACTTGCCCCCTCCCCTCAAGGAAAGGAGAATATAAAAATCGAAAATTTTTAAAATTTCTGAAAATTTCCCCCATTCGTCCCGTATTCGGGGTCGACAGTGGTCCCAAAGTGAGTTACACTTGCCCCCTAAAAGGAAAATATAAAAATTGAAAATTTTTAAAATTTCTGAAAATTTCCCCATTTGTCCCGTATTCGGGGTCGACAGTGGTCCCAAAGTGAGTTACACTTGCCCCCTAAAAGGAAAATATAAAAATCGAAAATTTTTAAAATTTCTGAAAATTTCCCCATTCGTCCCGTATTCGGGGTCGACAGTGGTCCCAAAGTGAGTTACACTTGCCCCCCCCCGAAAGGAAAATATAAAAATCGAAAATTTTGAAAATTTCTGAAAATTTCCCCCGATTCGTCCCGTATTCGGGGTCGACAGTGGTCCCAAAGTGAGTTACACTTGCCCCCCCGAAAAGGAAAATATAAAAATTGAAAATTTTGAAAATTTCTGAAAATTTCCACCAATTTGTCCCGTATTCGGGGTCGACAGTGGTCCCAAAATGAGTTACACTTGACCCCCCTAAAAGGAAAATATAAAAATCGAAAATTTTTAAAATTTCTAAAAATTTCCCCCCATTTGTCCCGTATTCGGGGTCGACAGTGGTCCCCAAAGTGAGTTACACTTGCCCCCCGGAAAGGAAAATATAAAAATCGAAAATTTTGAAAATTTCATATATTTCCCCGATTTGGCCCTTATTTGGTCCAAAGTTGAAAAATCGAAAATTTCATTTTTTCAAAAATCTCAACCGTTTTGCCTCAATAAGCCGTCGACGGTGGTCCAAAATTGAGATGCTCTATAAAGAAAAAGTTGAAAAGATCGAAAATGTTATTTTTTTTTTAAATTACCCCGATCTGTCAAAACGTTGGTTCGAAAGTCGGATAAGGGTTTTCCTTATGGGGAAAGTTGAAAAATTGAAAATTTTATTTTTTCAAAAATCTCACCCGTTCTGCCTCACAAACCGTCGACGGTGGTCCAAAAAATTGAGATGCTCTATAAAGAAAAAGTTGAAAAATCGAAAATTGGGTTTTTTCAAAAATTTACCCCTATTTGTCTCGTCCAAATTTGTCGTATTTGTGGTCCAAAATTGGTATACAGTTGCTCAATATAAAGGGGAAAGTTCAGAAATCGAAAATATTTTTAAAAAAATCCCAAAATTCGGTCTGCAGTGGCTCCAAACTGAGATAAACTTGCAGGGTGGGAAAAAAAATCGAAAAAATGTACCGGATTTTCTGAAAAACATAACTAGTATTGATATTGTGGCCGGGTAACGATTGAAAGTGGATTAGTTTAAACGTACCTTTTTTGCGTTGTGAGGAATAGCGTAGAAGTTCTGTCGCGTTTCTGCCTCCTCCTCTCGCCGTCTTCAGTAGCGCCGTGTTGTGTCAGTCACTTTCGGCTCTTTTCCGCCACCGGACGGCGGTAGGTACAAGTGGCACAGTGAGGATGCGCCCTCCCCGCCACATCAAGTGCCGACAGCGACTACTGAAGACGGCGAACGGCCGAACCGCAGCGCAGAAAATCATAGTCGGTTTTGTTGGCTGTCCGCAGATGGACATGCAGGCGCTGTTGGACGAACAGATGAGGCGTAAACTGATGTGTCCCGAGTACGAGTACGGCAGCGGCCAGAACACTCCCGGTACGCCGTCGACAGTCGGAGGATCGCCATCGGCCAACAACGCCTCTTCCTCCAACAACAACAACAACAACGCCTCCTCCAACAACGCCTCCGGCCAACCGAAGAGGCCTCCGAGGCGGCTCTTCGGCATATTCAACCGATAGGCTAAAAAATCAACATTTAAATTTCAATTTCAGTTTTTACTAATCGCCACATGAAAATAAAAACGATAATACGGGGATATTTCTTGAGCGAGTCGCGGGGAAATTTTGTAGGTCGCCCCCTTCAAAGGTAAAAATTACCCTCCCACCGGGTTTGGGTATCGGAAAGAAACTACGTCTGAACGGTTTAATTTAAAAAAATAATAATTTTTAACAATATAATAGATTATAATTAACGATTGGAGAAATTCTTCGGGGGGTGGCGGCCCTGTCGCAGGGAAATTTCGTAGGTCGCTCCCATTAAACGTAAAAATTACCCTCGATCTGATTATCGGAAAGAAACTACGTTCATTAACATTCAAAACGGTTTTTTATAGAATTTATTTTATTATTGATTTTTATTGTTTAACGATTGGAGAAATTCTTCGTGGGGTGGCGGCCCTGTCGCAGGGAAATTTCGTAGGTCGCCCCCATTAAAGGTAAAAATTACCCTCGATCCGATTATCGGAAAGAAACTACGTTGATTAACATTCAAAACAGATTTTTAAAAGAATTTATTTTATTATTGATTTTTATTGTTTAACGATTGGAGAAATTTTTCGGAGATATGGCAGCCCTGTCGCAGGGAAATTTCGTCGGTCGCCCCCCCCATTAAAGGTAAAAATTACCCTCGATAAACGAAACGTGTCTTACCCCTTAATGTCGGTAATTACTAACTTAATAATAATTTATCCGGAGATGAACTAACTGAAAAACTGGCTATTTCTACAATGAAAAAAGTCCCGATCGGATTAAATATTTATTTTTTCTCCTGCGTCGAATCGAAGGCCCCGTCAAGTCCCCAACAGTAGTCATCGAAGGGACTTAGTCCGAAAAAAATCCTGGATGTCCCCAAGTCCGAAAAAATTCCTGGATGATGTCCCCAAGTCCGAAAAATTCCAGATGATGTCCCCAAGTCCGAAAAAATTCCGATCCCCAAGTCCGAAAAATTCCTAGATGATGTCCCCAAGTCCGAAAAAATTCCAGATGTCCCCAAGTCCGAAAAAAATTCCTAGATGATGTCCCCAAGTCCGAAAAAATTCCAGATGATGTCCCCAAGTCCGAAAAAATTCCTAGATGATGTCCCCAAGTCCGAAAAAAATTCCTAGATGATGTCCCAAGTCCGAAAAAATTCCTAGATGATGTCCCCAAGTCCGAAAAAATTCCCAGATGATGTCCCCAAGTCCGAAAAAATTCCTAGATGATGTCCCCAAGTCCGAAAAAAATTCCTAGATGATGTCCCCAAGTCCGAAAAAATTCCTAGATGGTATCCCCAAAGTAAGAAAAAAATTCCAGATGATGTCCCCAAGTCCGAAAAAATTCCAGATGATGTCCCCAAGTCCGAAAAAAATTCCCAGATGATGTCCCCAAGTCCGAAAAAATTCCTAGATGATGTCCCCAAGTCCGAAAAAATTCCTAGATGATGTCCCAAGTCCGAAAAAATTCCAAGATGATGTCCCCAAGTCCGAAAAAATTCCAAGATGATGTCCCCAAGTCCGAAAAAAATTCCCAGATGATGTCCCCAAGTCCGAAAAAATTCCTAGATGATGTCCCCAATACCGAAAAAATTCCAAGATTATGTCCCCAAGTCCGAAAAAATTCAAAGATTTTGTCCCCAAGTCCGAAAAAAATTCCAAAAAACCGCCCCCCACCACGCGTTACTGTTTCTTGAAATCTCGCCAGAAAAAAAATCTCCGATATTCTATAGAGAAAAATAACACGAAAAATTCAGTACGAACGCGACGATGAACGTCTATAGTTTCATCGATCGCTCCATATGCCGTCCGCGCCTGATGAAAGAAAAAAAAAATGAAATTTTAAAATTTGAACGCGAAAAAAATTGTCCCTAACTTGTCCATCACCTCGTTGCCTGATCTATGATCCATCGAAATGTATTTATGTATTCCACAAAGTATATATATCTATATATTTATAGTAGAGAGAGAGAGAGTGAGGATTTCACTGTATTTTAGGCTAAGACCGGTCTTTGAGAAAATGCCGTGCCTTTTTTTTTTTTCTTTCCTCTTGTGGTCTCACGTTTGCCGTCCTTAAATATCGCATTATTCGATTCGTTTAAAAAAAAAATAAATAAAAAAAAAATTTTCGACCTATATATATATATAATTAACGAGCCGAGAGTGGAGGCGGAGGGACGCGGGTTCGAATCCCGGCGCCTCCTCCTCCTCCTGTATTGAATCCGACCATTATATATATATATATATATATATATATATATATATATATATATACGATAAATTGTGATAAAAACGCCTATATATTTATTTATTATTTTAAACAAATTTTATCCCCCGTGTAAATACAAAAGTGGGTTTGAATCCTTTGTAAATTGAATTTCTTTTTCGGGCCTTATGTCACGTGACGTCGGTACTACTGAGGATGGCGAGCGTCCGAAACCGCCACCTACCAAGTACTCGATACATATGTATATGTCTATATACATATATAATATACAATTTATAAAACAATGCTGAAGAAAACGAGTGCCTGTTGTATTGTATAATTTACAAAAGGAAATTGTAGTTTATATACATATACATATATATATATTTTTAACGATGCCTACTTCTATTAACGTTATTTATTCTATCGACGCTTTGAATTTTAATTATATATATAAAAAAAATATATATATATATAACATTTCAAAGTCAAATTCGAACGTTTTTACAAAACGAATCAATTCAAATAATTTAAATATATATATATACGGATACAAATATATGTAATATATTTTATATATTTTGTACAACCTTTGGGGTCCAGTTGAAAAGCGGAATTTATTTGACAGTTTCGGAAAAGCTCGAATTTGACTCGGAAAATGTTTTACGCGTAGTGTCTGTGTGTGTGTGTGTAACAGAGATAAAAAAAAAAAGCCTTTTATCGAAAAAAAATTTTTTCGAATTGAAACAAAAAAATGAATGAATAAAAAATTTTCATTTCACATTTTTTTGTCACTTCGTGTCCAGTGTAAATAATTTTCTTCCACTGTGTGAAATTGAAACGGAAAAAACCTCTTTTTTTTTGTCTAAATAATTTTTTGTAAATAATAAATTTTATTTTAATCCCGTACGATTAGTGAGCACTTTGTGATCTTCTACCGAAATGTGTTGATAATTTGATTAAATAGAAAGAGAGAGAGAGAAAAAATAAAAAAGCACGTTAGAATTGTTACGCGAAACTGGTCTGTTGTGTTTTAATCGATATCCCCGAAAATTCCCAGTTTCCCGGTTCGGGAAAGATCCCGGATCTCGAAAATAAAATTTTTTTTTTTTTTTTTTTTTAAAGAAAAACAACTCGTTCAAAGTGAGTACAATTTTACTTATACATACATATATTACATATACAATATATATATATACACACAGGTATCGAATAACTGCAAGAAAACCTGAACGCCTTACAAATATTTGTTCACAACTCGTAACAACATCGTTAATTTATAAATGTAAAAATAATATACTATATATATATATATTTAAAAGTTATGGAAGAGGCTAATCTATAGGTTTTTAACGTGTACTTTATGATCTATTTTCGTGATCTTTATGATGTAGAAATAAAGTTTACTCTGGGCGGTTGTCGGAGCAAATGCAATATGAATATCGGAGGGTATAAAATGTCATAAAAAGTGTCATAAAAAAAGTGGCCCTCGTCCAAATCCCGACCCGCTATAACTCTTATTTTCAAATCGTTATCGTATCCAATTCTATCCGATCTCATTTATCCGACTGAAGCCCTACCGTTATCCGGTATTCACCGTTGTACCTCTTATCACTATTATCAACTAGGCTACAAGTTCGAGAACTCTGTCACGAATCTCGATTATAAATTATTCGTATAGTACAAAATTAATAAAATTTTGTGTATTTAACTCGGTCCGACCGTTAAAAGGGAAAATGGTATTGTGGTCTGCCATCGATCGGTAATATCATCAGTTGCGACAGAAATGAAAAGAGAAATTTTAAAATTTTCGGTCATATTGTTTGACCCTTGACCCTGGAGGGGGCCAGAATTATATAAGGGGAATTATCGCAATTGAAATACATAAAAACGCGTAATTTCGACAGAAATGTGGGCCATAATATTGGGAGAGACCGGATGAAAGTATCATCGCGTCACATAGCCATATATAAATAAATATATATATATATAGGAACTCCAAAAGCCGGTCCACTCTACAGTCCGACCCTGATGATGGAACCGGTACGGCGGTTCGGAAAAGTCGGTTGCCGGAATATACCGGAACGACCGGTCGACACCGACCGATATTTCGATGGTCGCACCGACTAACCGGTGGACGGTTCAACGCGACTATAACGGTAATTCAGTCGGTGCGGGTATGCTGTAAGCATTGCCAAAAATTCACAAAAAGGTCGTCCTCTGAACACATTAAAAAGGGAACAGCACACGGCGAATGAGTAATAAACAGTAAGTAATGAACATCATAAAAGTCGGCCGAGATAACGGAAAAAACAAAACTAATATCGCCAGATATCGAAAAAAAGTCCTATACACGATACCGACCGGAAAGACGAAAAACTTTTTTTTTTAAAAAACGTACGACTACACAAACGAAATTATTGAAACCAACGACTTGGGCCACAGATCCGCCATCGTATCGTAAATATTCGCTGCGGTGCAAAACGTAAAAACGAAAAAATACACTACGAAGACACTCACTGTTACACAATACACGATACACACTCCGGAAAAAACCCGTTGCCGTCGGGAAAGGAAAAGATAAACGGATAAATTACAGTTAAAAAAAAATCCCTTTTTAAGAGTTAAGGGAGGGCCAAATATAGAACATTCTATTAGGCCCCCCCCCCGGTTTTAGGTCGCCGAAACGCTGACCTAACGTAAGATTTAGTCAGGCAAAATATATATATATTTTTTTCAGACCTGAATCAGGTTAGGCAGTTGATCTGGTTTTGATTCTGCGTCTTAATTCCAAAGTCCATATTTTTATAATTTTTTTTTTTGTACAGCGACAAAAAAAAAAAAAAACTTAATTTCCTCCGAGAAAACCCAAGTTGTTATATTATACCCCGATCGTCGTTCGTACCGGTATATCTACGTATTCTTTCAGTTTATTACGAAAGTTATATCGTACCGAGTTATTTCCATTTGTATATATATATGTCTGGGGTGTACCGAAATTAACGCTTATTATTTTTAAAAATATCGTTCGATAGCGAAAGCAGCGTGCGTAACGCCCTACCATTCATACTGACATGAACGGTTTTTTTTTTTTTTTTTTAATACGGTTGCCGACTTTACTCTGCAAGAACGGTGGCGAATTCAAATTTCGCGTCAATTTCGGGACACCCTATATATATATATACATATCTATACCGTTGGTATATAATGTACCGTTTTTTTTTTTCAATCGGAGACATTTAACCGGTGCCCGAAACTTGTCGAAAACGAGAATGAGCGAACTTAATTTTAAACTTTTAAAATCGGTCTCCGCCCGACAATTATTAATTTTAATCTTAAATTAAATAGAAAAATTAAAAATCGCTTCCCTTTCTGGTCTAGAATCGGCTGAAACGATCACTTTCACGAGAATTCGCGACTTGAGAAGTGCAACTGGTCCGGCGCGAACCGTAGAAACACTTGACTGTAAAGACAAACAGAACGTACAGACATTAGTGACACTAATAAACAAGATGCAGGTCTTTATATCGAGAGAGAGAGAGAGAAGAGAAAATATCGATTAATAAATTACCGCGATCGTACTTATTAATCGATAAAGACAGTGATATAGCTGACACTTCAAGAAAAGACCGAATTTTCCGAACCGTACAGAGACGAAAAGAGAGAAAGACAGTCGCACTTTAATGCGGTTCCCGGCGGGAACGTACCGGGAAAACGGACGATAGAAACGTTGGATATCACCTGGAAGAATGGAGAAAATAGAGATCGTTAACTGTCCGCTAGAGATAATAGGGGAAACAAATGTTTACGCGGCGTGTAGCGACAAATTCGTTTAAATAATAACCCGAAGACGATATAGAGAAAATCGTACAATTATTGAGAGCGACAAAGCTTTTTCACGATATCCAACGGGCGGGGGGGGTCCTTGCTGCCCTTAATTCCGCGAATGCGTACACCCGGGCAGACCACTAAGCCATCATTATCCGGTATTATCGCGTTACTTACGACAAGAAATCTTTCTCCCGTTGAGCAGACCGTACAGCACGAAACGGAGGATCGAAATTCAAATTATCCGACGGTGTTCTCGTCCCGTTTCGCCCTCGGCAGAAACCGTCCGCACCCGTTTTCCTATACACTATTTATACATGTATTACGTTAATTTTCGGTACACCCTTTATATATATATATTTATATTTAAAACCACAGAATGCTGATACTATTCTGTGTCGCGGTCTGCTTTTTGTGCCCGAGATATTGTTACGCGGAATTCTCAGCACCGGAGTGCTCTTCGGTATCGAGGACGGTGAGGAGCCGCGGATCCGAATACAAATTTAAATGACTTTAAATTGAAGAGCGAAAAAAATTTAAAATTTAATTTAAATCCGCCTCATTTTGCTACAACAACAACTGTGCCAGCTAAATTCCGATTACGCCTCTTCCATGTGTATATTAAATAAAAATTTAATTGTCAATTAAATAAGAGTTTTAATTATTCTCAATTGAACCCCTAATCACAAATTCACTTGTTGTTGTTGTTGTTGTTGGGTGTTACGACGCTGACATTTGTCGCTCGCTCGGTTTTTGGGAAGGCGGAAGTTAGAATTCTTCATTAAGAGAACAGGACCATTCCTGTCAGTTTCTTCAGTGTCGCCCGTCGCTTCCGGCTGCGGCGGGTGCTATCTGTTACCGCCGCCACTGTTACTGCCGCCACTGTTACTGCCGCCTCTGTTACTGCCGCCGCCTTCCCGTTCGACGTCTTCAGTCACGTCCTCAACTGCGGCAGGCTTCCCGGCTCCAGCCTGATCCTCGCCGGAGTAGTACCTCCTGTGCGTGTGCGTGAAAAAGCAAAATTTAGACATATATATATATATATATATATATATATATATATATATTCGGTGTACCCAAAAGTAATCGACAATTTGATAAGATGCATTTTGGTCCTGAAGAGTTCTTCAGGAGGGTAATCGAAAATGTGCCCGGAAAAGTGGCGGCGGAGAGTTGTGTCGATAATATCGGTTAATATATATAGTAGATTAATAATTAAAGTTTCTCTTTTGGCGAAATGAAATGAATTCCGAAGTCAAAATGTTGATTACATTATATATATTGTTTAGAATACCTGTTTTGTGGTCTGCGACGGGTCGGAATAGCGTAGATTTTGTGCGTTTCCGTCTCAGGACAGTACAAGTGACAGTGGCGACACAGCGCTACTGAAGACGGCGGGCGGCCGAAGCCGGTCTGGCGAAAAAGACCGAACACCGTGGCGAGACAGTAGACGGAAGAAAGACACGAAAAATCTACGGTCTGTATACCGGGCTTATCGACAACCAGTGTTGGGACAACGAACAGTATTCGCGGATAACGAACGCGGAAAACTAACAATGCTCTCGGAACAGCCGACCGTCCATTAATTCATACTATGCGGTGGTGAGGCAGTCGCAAACGACACTTTGTCAATTTTGGTACCATACGCAGTTGGTTATTTTCGTATGTGCTTCTCTAAAAGACGTATAAAAAAAAACTGAAAATCTGACAATATTATGGTACGTAAAAAGTGTGGAATGTCAAGAACTGTTCTCGGTATAAAAACCGAGGCGAGAGATTTACGTATAACTAGAGCGGAGAGTGGACAAAAAATGACTGATGTCGGACAGGCACAATCCTAGCTAAGAAAGATATCATCGAGAGTAACGAAAATTACATCGGAGAATCGCAAAGAAGTGCCATCCACATGGTAAATCGGTGATCGGTTAACGAACAATAACGGCTGTATTGTGCCGATATCGCGCGATCTTATCGGTAAGCGATTCCGACATTACCTGCGGGAGTGGTGGACGCTGTCGCCTGGAGCTGTAGCTGGTGCCTGTGTTCCCTCGCCGCCCTCCTCCACGCCAGCCAGCCCTCCAGTTGGGCCTCGTCGACGCCGTCCAACGCGCCGCTACCGCCGCCGCCTCCGGCCCTCGCCGCCGCCTTGCTCTCCATCTGCGTGTAGTACGCCTCGCGCAGTATCTTGAATGTGTGCACGTTGCTGTACGGGCACTCGGTAACTGGGTCGAAATATTTCGCCACCTGCCTATCGCCAAACACAGACCTAATTTGATATACCTGTTTTTTGTGGTCTGCGAGGGGTCGGAATATACAGTGTAGGTTCGTGAAGTTTCTGTCTCCTCTCTCGCCGCCGGTTCGGTCTTTTGCTAGACCGGTTTCGGCCGCCGCTCGCCGTCTTCAGTAGCGCTGTGTTAGAGTCACTGTTAGCACTTTGGACGTTTTTTGGGGCACTGTGAAAGTGACAGTGCGGCAGTGAGGATGACCGAAAAACGTCCAAAACTACTGAAGATGGCGAGCAGCCGAAACCGGTCTAGCAAAAGACCAAACCGGCGAGAGGAGACAGAAACATCACGAACCTAAAAAATAGTTTTAATCGGACTGCGAAATTAGTCCATCGGAAGAGGCAAGGTCCCAGAAATTGCCAATACTCTCGTAAGTTACTTAAATTTCTGAAATAAATCCGCGCAAGATGTATACCTGGTGAAGGGACAGATCTTGGGCGGCGGCGGCGTCGGCGGCGGCTTCCTCACCGGGAACACTTTCCTGAGGGTGGCCTCGTCGCTGAACGTCACGAACGTCCTCTCGCACCTGGGCGGGGGTACGGCGGGCTTCGCCTCCTCAACCTCCGCCTCCGCCTCCGCGCCGGCCGTCACCACCGTCTCCTCAACCACGACGCCGGCCTCCACCTCGACGGCCTCCTGTTCCTCGTCGGTCTTGACCACCGCCGCCGCCGCCGCCGCCACGACGCACTCTTCGACAACCTCCATCATCGCCGCCCCTCCGCCGTCCGCCTCCCACTGTTCCTCCACCTTCACCTCGATCACGCCGTCGCTCTCCACCACCTCCTCGCTCTTAACGACTTCGACTGTGCCGACATTCTCTTTCCTGAAAAAAGTCAATAAGGTTTTTCTTCTTTTTTTACAACAAGTAGGATCGAGGAATGTTACGTGGGAAGAACATCACGTCAGTAGGAGTCAACCCTAAGAAATTATTAATATAAATATTAACACTTTGCCACGCACATTTACAGTGAAATCTCCTTCAGGCCATGCATACCGCTGTGCACGATAAAATTAAATTAATTTTAAATTTAAAAAATTTAATGAAAAACAACTTATTGTCCAAGTTGTCCCGACCGACCCCGGCTTTGTATAAAATGTTTTAAAGTATTACATTCTACATAATTCCCTTAAACCATTTTCGTATATAGTTTCTATTAACGAATAATCGATAGTTACTCTGCGAAATACGTTTTCAAACACATACAAATATCCCTAGAAAACATGTTAATATATACATATAAGTTGTGTCGGCTGAAGTCAATTTTTAAATCTGTTTTATTAGCAGCCTGAATAGTCCTAATTTCCCGATTAACGCAATACCTTTTAAGTCGGGAACTGGCTCGAATTCCCGGAAAAACTTTCCCCCGACAGTTCATTAAACGTATTAAGCTATATATAGTATATCGGAATTATAATAATAACGATAATTATAATAATGTGACTGAGCGACTCACCTGCTACAGGCGTGCGGCTACTGAAGACACCTATACGTATATAAGATATACAACTTAAGTTTCCTCGGAGGAAAGAAAGAATTTTTGAAAAAAAAAAAAAAAATCGTAACTAAAAGTCGAAAGGAAAAATAAAGACAGACTCGGTAGAGAGACGGAGAAAGCGACTCTTCGAAAGCGAGCTCGGTACGAGAGTGAATGGATGGGCTGTCGCCCTGCCAAGTATATATGGCGTGTTCGCCTAACAAAGGGCTCAACATTCGATCTCATAGTTCGTGTTTACTGTAAACACGGCTAATACCCTCGACCGGCGAAAAGCCCCTTCCACGACTTACATTTATCTATACATTGTTCGGCTAAACCTCTCCGGTTTATATTATCATAAATCTCCCGATTACAATATGAAATAATCTGCAAACTCCAATATACATCGTTTAATTCTAATACTCGTGTACATAAATGCAGAGCGATAAGGTTGGACCCGAATTTTTAATTTAATTTCAATTAAAATAATACTTTTTTTTATGCAACTTTCCCGATTGCGCACAATACAAATAGATTCAGGCTTAATGATCGTGTCAATAAATGTAGAAAGAGGCCCCCCCCCCTTTTACGACGTTACCAGTTGAGTGCCGCGCGATTCTGGCGTTTACACAAAATTTACCCGATTAAAGCGTTTAAATATATTTAGGGGCCGTTGTTTTTCTATCCCAGACGAAGATATGTACGTTGGGAAGGAAATGCTTGATGCGGAACCAAAAGAAATGTCTTAAGCGACGCAGTTTTACGTCTATAGTCGTTCACTCCTCCGTGACGCAAACTGCTGACAAAATCGGACAGAGTACAAAAATATTGTAAATTGTGCTACGAAGAAAATGCGTCGGGAAGAGAGCGAAAAATTTTACCAAACAAGTTGTAACATTTTGTGATAATTGCGCGAGGGACGACCATCTTTACGTTTACCCCGTTTTAATAATAATTTTCTGAAAAAATGTTCGAGTACATTAATAATAAACGACGAATAATAGACGTAATAGAACGGGAAAGTTCAGTGTCAGTCACCGATATACTGACGTGGCGGTGAACGTGTTAAATTCGAAGAAAAATAAAATGTTTTTCAGCTATTTTTGCATAAAAATTGAACCGAAATACATACAAAATTAGCACTCGTCCGACGCAATCCGTATTTAGATAAATTATGTTCCAACGAAGCATATATGCGATATATATGAGAAAGTGGGAACCATTTCCTCGATTTAGCCCTAAACGGTAACCTCGGCTGAATAAATTGAAATTTTAGGAAAAATCGGTAAAAATTTACCCTTCGTCGTCGTCGTCGTCATTGAGCTCTTCGATGAGAGGCATAGACAGGGAATAATATTTTATGACAGGTCCGGTGAACACTTTCTTGACCACTCGGCACTTCTTCTTTTCCAATTCCATTTTCTGGTATTTTTCTATAACGATTAAAAGAGTAAAAATTATTAGCCAATACAATTTTCTTTCCCGTTCTCTTAGGGGCAACCGAAAGTGATCGACTTTTCGACTTCGGAATTCGGGTTTTATCGGGTCGACGACTAAGTAATCGCGTAATTCGCACCGACAAGTGGCGTTGTACATATTTTTAAGTACGTCACAGATAAGATTTTTCGATACGTTATTATTCGGTCCTTTCCGAAATATTCGGTATCAAAATTACATCGACCGGTTGAATTGTGTGTGTGTGTATAAAAAGCTAAAACATGGTGTTTCCGTCGCATTTCGCTTTTTTATTTTCGCAAAGGTGTTAACGCCTCGCGGGCTCATAAAAAGTTGTACACCGTGTACGTCGATGAAGCGTTAAAATAACGACAGTGTTGCGGTACCGGTTCGCGAAATTCCGGTCGGGGGGGATTTTTCGTTAAAAGACGAGGAGCGCTCCAGGAGGACGTCCAGTGGAGGAGGCCGACGATGACCGAATAAAGGCCATTATTCGGATCGCCACAGTTCGACACTGGGACATTGCAGAGAAGCCGAATGTATCTTATACCAGTATTCGAAACCGTCTACGCGCTTATCTGCGCAAAGATGTTGTGCGACTCGGTTAAAAATACGCACAACGACACTTGTCGCGACTCACCCAACGACTTGATATTCTCCTGTTCGGTGATCTTGGCCTCGGCCAACAGTTCCTCCTGCGTCGGACGCCAAGTGTCGCTGTACCGTTTCACTTTGCGCCTCTTGCCGATCGCGCACCGTTCCTTCAGCCGTTGGGCGGTCAGCGCCGATTTCACGGCCGTCGATTTTCTGATCGATTTACGTTCTGCAACGGAATATAAAGAAAAGGAGTTTTGTACTGCGAAGAAAAAATATAGGCGAAAAGGAATAAAGAATAACGTAGAAACGAAAACGTTAATAGATATCGAGGTAAGAAAAGCAAACAGATATAACATAGAGTATGTAAATATTAATAATAAAATGGGAAAGTAAATTCCCAAAGTGACTATATTCACCCCTATCTAATATATATAGATCTTCCTGTAGATCTTCATCGTGAAATTAAAAAAAATGTCGGTGGCTATAATTGCTGGGTTTCGATCGCGGCTAACGATTAACGAAACGTCCGTTTAGCAACGATATCGCTCCGGCGGTTGCTTCGGCTTTGATGTTCAGCCGGAATTAGAGAGAATAACACCGGGACATTTGTGATTTAATTTATTTTTTCGTTCCCCCGTTCAAAATTCCCCCCCCCATCCCCCCCCCGGTTCAGAGGTTTTACTGTAGGTTACTGCACTAAAACTGTATTCGTTTCTGTCTGTACAAATATATAAAATTATAGTATTTATCCCGATTCTTCGTATTTCCGGAAAGTATATACACGGAATATTGTGTTTAGGTAACAATACTTAAACAATTTTTCTTTTTAGGTACATTTGACAAAAGCGACAATGTCGGGTGGTCTATTTTATCGAGACATTCTCGTGGGGGGGGGGAAAAAAAAGCAAAAAACTCGACATATGTACCGATAACTATATGTAGTTGATAAAAGGTTAAAAAAAAAATTTTTTTAGGTAACAATATTCAATTTGAAATTCCACTGAATAAATCTAAAATTATGAAACGACAAATTTGGGTATTATATATGCACTTTGTATCATATATATTAGGTGTATCCAAAAGTAATCGACAATTTGATAAAATGCATTTCGGTCTTGAGGATTTCTTCACAAGAGGGGAATCGAAAATTTCCCCTGAACTGGGGAATATAAATTTTAATTCCGGACTGGGGAATTAAAACAAAACTAGGAAATGAGGAATGAATGAAAAATATGACAAAATAATGGCGGTCTAATGTATACGAGGTCTGTTAAAAAAAAAAATGTATCGGGGAATTTTAGATTTCCGCTAAATAAGTATATTCGATCTACGGGTTTTTTTTTGTAGCCTCGTGTTTCTACATTTATCTCTCCAGTTACGCCGACAATTTTAGGCCGTCGTTAACGTTCTGTTAATCTTTTAAAGCAGCGCTTTTCTGCACTTTTATGGTCCGTCTTGATTTTACCCCGTTCGAAAAATTGATGATTTGGGGTAAATTGAGTAATTGGCCGGATTTTACCGTATACAGAAGTTTTTGGAGATCAGCCAGAAACGGTCGGATTTGTCGAATAACAGAAATCGGCTTTTGCTTCGGTCACAAATCGTTTCGTGCGCGCGAATTTTCGGCCGGAAACAACGCAGGCTGATCCGTGACCTTTTTCTCCAAAAACTGAAAAAGCGCATTTAAAGGACGACGATGCGCCACACAACAATCGAGGAGATAAAAACGGCATCCATCGAAGACTCTAACGGAGAGTTTAACGAGAGCACAAAAAATGAATTTTCTCAGCGCACCGACGATTGGAAAATAGATATTGGTAAATGAATAGATAATTTTTGAGAAAAAACCCAATAATTCGCGATACTCTTTGAACAGACCTCGTATATATACATATATATTCGGTGTACCCGAAAGTAATCGACAATTTGATAAGATGTATTCTGGTCTCGAGGAGTTCCTCAAGTGAGGGGAATCCGGAAAATTTGCCGGAAAACTGGCTGAGAGTTATCGATAATATCGGTGAATATATAGTATTTTAATAATTAAAGTTTCTTTTTTAGCAAAATAAAAATAATTCCGAAGTCAAAATGTCGATTACTTTTGGGTACCCCAATATATATATATATATATATATATATATATATATATAAGCTATGAGTGTTTATCTTATATATCTATAAGTTACAATGAACCCTGCTCTGGTCTTGAGGATCAGTAACGTTGAATATAAACACGAAAATTAGATTAAGAAAATCCCTTTCAATTCAAAATATACCGAGGTCCAGCAAAGCCTCTTTGTCCGTAAATCCTTACAATTGAGAGAGTTTCTACTATTTTCATTTATACGTTTCTTCGCGATAAGGATTTCGATTTCGACCAGGGGGGGGGACATTTAACATTTACATAATTCATTAAATATAAGTTTGCATAATTATGAAAGTGGTCTGAGTCAAAATTTAAAAAAAAAAAAATGAATTTATCGCTTATTTCACACGACGCCACGATTTTAAACTGAATTTATTTCGATGTAATTTTTACGATATCGTCAAAAATGAACTTTTACGGATAGTCGTTGTAATTACAACGTTATATACGGAATTCATTTAGCGTTTCATTTACGAAAGCGGTCCAAATCAACAATTTAAAGAAATTATAGATAAAAAGCATAAAGAAACGTAAAGATCTTATGTGTTTACTCCAGTTCTTCAGGAACATTTTAAAAATCCTAAAAACCGTATAAATAGTATACACAGATAAAACGTTTAATGTTTACGAATTATTTCGTTAAAGTCGTTGTTTCAAATAAAAAATCACAGTCAATTATAGGACATTCGGTTAATTGTGAAAATGGTCGAAGCCGATTCGAGCTTCAAAACGACATTTTTCCCACGAAATTTCGTATCTTCAATAAATTTCCACTAATCGAGACTAATAAAATTATAAATCGAAATGTCGCGTAATGTAAAAATATTTTTTTTATCCCGAAACAAGAAATACACGACTTGGACCACTTTCATAATTATCGGCACATATTATGAATTTTGATGTTTTCGACAATTTATAGACTGTCAAAAAGCACTCGCGACTATAAATTTTTTAGAATCGACTGTGTTTACGTAACGATGTTCAATTTGAAATTCTACTGTATAAATTTATAATTTTGAAACAACAAATTCGGGTATTATATACGCACTGTATTATATATATATATATATATATATATATATATATACATGCCGAAGACTCTGTCGTCAATCTGTACAATTCTTACAAAACTTTGCGTTGTTAATGAACGGTACACTGACCGTAATTTATATGGCACATAAAGCGGAAAATGAAAACGTACCGCAATTGAGAATAACTTTGAGAAATGTCCAAACTTATTGTAATAACAATCTACATCCTTTTATTTATTCGACGACCTACCGCTAAAACCGTATATCGTAAAATGGCGGAACCGCAGTTATACACCTAGTAAATAGTAGATTAATTAGTAGATTACGAAAAAATATCTATTATCTTATCACGCTTTGGTGACGAGTTTGGTCGGCAATTTGTACGACGCTACCAAAAACCCGTGCGTTGTTAATAAACGGTACAGTAACGATAATTTGTACGGCGCGCCGATTTTCGTTGTAACGGTAACGAAAATATGTCGCACAGTAATTGAAAAATCGAATTTCGTCAAAACCGTCCGAGAGGCTTTACCGTACGGATAAATAGGATATAAAGTTGAATAAAAACCTATGGAAAGGTTGAGCTTGTCGCGCGCCTTCCTCCTTCCCCTCCTTTCGGGTTTCGCTGCTTCCGCTTCGCCCTCGGCTCCGGTACAACTTTCGAGGGCCGGCCGGGTTTCGGTTCCTGAAATTAAAAAATCGGTTACTAATGTAAATTCATCGCTAACTAATTTAACAAGCACGTTTTTGCTATCTAGCGAGGCGCCGGAATACCGTGGAGGGATGTCCGGGAAATCAAAAAGTGCGACACTGACTAACAAACAACGGCGACTACCGGGCGGCGAAAGACCGAACCCGGCGACATGAGAAATACCACAAACCTACGGGGTATTCCAACCCCTCAGAGAAGACGGCCGGAAAAAAAAAAAATATTACGAAACGATAAATATCCGTTAATCCGACCTTATACGCTTTGGTGACGAGTTTCCTGCTCCGTTTCTTCTTGTCTTCTTCGTTGTCCGAAATGACTTCGTCGTCCTCTTCGATGCTGAAATCAGAATCGACGACATCTTCGGCCTCCTCTTCGGATCTGTGGACAAACGATTACGCCGCTAGAGAAAAAAACTGTCACCAACTTCTATACATATGTGTTTGTATAATTGCGAATTCACCGACAAGTGGCGTTGTACATATTTTTAAGTACGCCACAACATCTTTGCACAGATAAGATTCTTCGATACGTTGATTATTCGGTCCTTTCTGAAACATTCGGTATCGAAATTACATCGACCGGTCGAATTGTGTGTGTATGTATATAAAAAGTAAGTACGTCAAAATAACGACAGTGTTGCGTACCGTTCAAATTCGGTCAGGGGACATGGAGAGGTCGATTAAAGGCCATGCACAGACGCCGCTAAGATTCAACATCTCGATAAAATTACATCGATGAACATTGATTATTCGGTCCTTTCTGAAATATTCGGTATTAAAATTACATCGACCGGTCGAATTGTGTGTGTGTATATAAAAAGCTAAAAGACGTGAACCGGTGAGCATTTCACTTTTTATGCCTCGCACGGGCTCATAAAAATTGTACGCCCGTGTACGCCAGCGATGAAGCGTTAAAAGAAAGGGTGTCGTTACCGGTTCGCGAAATTCGGTCGGGGATTTTTCGTTAAAGACGAGGCGAGGCGCTCCTGAGGAGGAGCGTCTCAAAGCGGAGGTCGACGATGACCTGATAAAGGCCGGATTTGTCGATCGCGGCTTTGCTTCGGTATTCGGCCGATCCGCCTTTTCTCCACAGTTTAAAGGACGACACCCTACACAACAATCGGCAGACATTGGAGAGTTTAACCGAGAATAAGTATCGATAAGATCGAAGATTATTCGAAATAGAAGATGATCGGTCTCGTGTTTCGGGGTTCTCTATAAGCGGATATTAATTAATAGTAATTAAACAATTAATTGGCCATTTTAAACGTTTCGCTGCCGACGAATCGTTTCATGATTCTGATCGTATGTCGTCCATTCTTTTGCCTTTTCTCGAAAAAAAAAAATTTCTTTTTCAGTTCCGGCTGAATCCGAATTTTCGACCTTTTTTTTTTTTTACAGAAATTAAGATCGAAGAAAAAAAAGGAAAATTGCGCTCTGTTTCGAACGAGTTCGGAGAGTAAGATCACAAATTAGGGCCCCCCAAAAAACATTCCCATTAAGATTGTATCTTATCCGTATATATCGTATATTAAGTATCGAATGTATCTTATAGGCGCATTCGACACCGGGACATTGCCGAGAAGCCGAATGTATCTTATACGTTCATTCGAAACCGTCCACGGCTTAAAAATACGTACAACGCCACTTGTCGGTGAATTCCCTCAATTACTCAGTCGTCGACCCGATACATGTATTTATCTGTTGATGGGGGGGGGGGCCCCTTATTGAAAATTGAAAATTCGGGCCAATTCGAACCGACTCACTTGTAATCGTCGTCGTTTTCGATTTCGCTGAATCCGCCGTATGTCGTCTTGTAGAAATCGTCCTCCTCCTCCTCGTTCAACAGTTTGGCCAGCCGGTTGCCGGCGTTCCAACGCTTCTCGCGGCCTGACGCCATCCCCGCCACACTACTGATAATAAAGTGAAAAAGCAAAAACCTGATTTTACACCGAATCTTCACGAAGAGTCGTACCTCCGATATCGGCCTACTGTGGACGGAAGGTTGCACCGCGGTTACACACCAAAACAAACCCCCTTGCGCTTTACCGTAACAAATCTTAAAAGTTTTATTTCAATAAAAATTTCGGATAAAACGACCGTATTTAATATTCCCCTTGAATTAAATTCCATATAATAATATAACGTATATTATTATAATATACAATATATTATTTTTGTATACAATACAAAATATATAAAAGTATCAATTTATGGATGTAGTGCCCCGGGCGTATAAAAATATATATTAAAATCGAGAATTTCTGTAAAAACAACTATTAAAATACTGTTAATCCCATCTATATCCGTGATTACATGAATCGTATAAAAATATTTTTATTCCCCCCACCGTCACTACTATGTTAACGTTCTTCGGCCTCGGTTCTAACGAATTTATACGCCGCATTTATTATCGTGGACGTATTTATACGAGAGGACAGTTTTATTTATGATACAATAATATAATATACAGTACAAATAATATATTTCTAAATTTATTTAGTTTATATATATATATATATATATATATATATATATATATCACATAAGCTTGTGATTAACTGGTAGTAAAAATAGTTTTATTAAATGGTAATAGATGGTTTTTTACCGGCCAGTTTCGGAAAAAATAGTTTTTGTTCTGAAAAAAAAAAAAACACATTCGGAACGGTCACACTGAGAGATGACGACGACAACATCGGTCAATGAGGAAACGACCCAATTTCGGCCGCCGTCAATTGAAGAAGCCAATCGGGAGAAATTACCGAGCTCAGAATAATTTTCATGTCATTCTTCTGGTGTAGCTTATAAATAATACAAGTTATAAAATGCGGTTTTTTGGTGGGAGGAAACTCGGAATATCTAAATATACTATACCCTTTACACAGTATACATATTATTCACCGTTTATTTGTAACAATAACGTATTTTTATTTGACTGGTTTATCATAGTGTACCTCGCCTTTTTAAAGGCCCGCATAATATATCGTTTTATTGTAAGAATAACGCGCGTTTTTTTTTTTTAAATATATATATTTTACGAAAATTTATATATTTTGCGAAAATTTCACCCTATGTGTCACTGAACCGACGTTACGTTATTTTTGGCCATAAAAATTATTAATCTACGATTTATATTTAAATTTATTACAGCTATAGCCTTTTGTACAGCAGTGATATTGATTAGGTTGGCAACGCTGACGGGCCAGCGACGTAACCTTCCCCCAGTGTTTTCGTAGCGTGCTTTCAGCGAAAGTGATATTTTTTTTCGTCTCTCTCTCTCTCTCTCTCTTTCTCTCTGTGTCGACTGTTGATTTACCAACTGGAAATATGGGCCTGAAGAGGGATTTTCGCCTCCTGTTCAAGCCCTACTACCTGATCAACATTTTCCTCTCAGTCGGCTACGTTCTGGCCAAAAAGATTCCCGGACTCTGCGCCTTTCTATTTCCCAAATCTGAGCCACTCTGCGAACTGGATTCGGTGAGTTCCGACACGTGCAATAACACGTGCAATAACACGTGCAATAATATTCCTCCGACCCCCCGAATCGGAGACGGACAGAAAACCGTTTAAAAGGTACGAACCGCGGATCGTCACTTACCTCTTTACGGTAACGTTCTGTTTCCCATCCACCGTTAAGTATGCACTGCTCTGTCGCAGCAGGTTTTATATTTCGATTCGAAATATCCGAAGGTAAATTCGAAAAGTCTCCGTTAAGGCAGTCGGAAATTCGCCTCCGTTTACAGCGCTACGACTGTATGAGGCGACAGTAATTATTAGAATATATATATATATATATATATATAGTATGATTGAAAACGTAATATAATAAGAAGGATTTTTCGTAGGTTCGTGACGCGTTTTCTGTCTCCTCTCGGCCGGTTTCGGCCACTCGCCGTCTTCAGTAGCGCTGTGTCGGTCACCGTCGGACGTTTTTTTCGGGCGTCCCCCACTGTCGCTTGTACCGTAATTCCGAATCGGTCAAATTATCACTGATGAATAAAATAACGTAGCCCTACCGAAGATGGCGAACGGCCGAAAACGCGTCGCGAAATCTACGTTATTCCAACCCCCTCGTGGACCGCAAAACAGGTCTATTGGACTAGAAGTATTTTTCAACGAAGTTACAATAAAAACGTCGCCGGATCGACAAAAAAAAAAACTTCGTTTTCCCAGTCGGAGAATCGTTTCGTTTTCGTAAAAAATAAACTCTCTTCGGTCAGTGAAAATATTTTACGTCGTCGAGGCTGCGAAAATTACAGAATTGTACCGCACAAGTTCAAACCTTATTGCGGCAAAGCGGTGAGTCGTTAATATCGAAAAAAAAAGCGACACATAAAAATTAATTCGTGGGCGATTAATCGGGCGGCTCCTAATCCGAAGGCCTAGAAGGATAGATCTTGCTGAGAAAAACAGTTCTAAATTTACATATATATATATATATATATATATATATATATATATATATATATATATATATATATATATTATGTGTACATGAAATTTCCATGTAGTTCAATTTATTTCATCCGTTGAAAACTGTCATGATGAATTTTCTCTCTACATCTTGTCTGTTACATATATATAAATATATATATATATATATATATATATATATATATATATATATATATATATAATGGTATTATGTGTACATGAAATTTCAAATGTAGTTCAATTTATTTCATCCGTTGAAAACTGTGCATGATGAATTTTCTTTCTACATCTTGTCTGTTACATATATATAAATATATATATATATATATATATATATATATATATATATATATATATATATAATATAATATATATAATGGTATTATATATATAATATGATTTACATAGGGGAGCGAACAAACGAACAAAAAAAAGTCGACAGTGACTGACACCTCTTGTCCCGCTTGGGTTCACACCTTTATATAAATATATATATATATTATATATATAATATAATATATTTTTACCGTCAATTCTTCTTGAATTATAAACACTTTGAATCACGATTTTTGAAGCGGCGATTGTAGATATCTCCACCCCTCCCCATCCCCGTTAAATTGTAATTTTAATCAGATTTAAAAAAAAAAAAAAATACTATGCCTATATACTCCGTCGATTTTCAGAGAGAGTCCGAATACTATTCTTCCTCGTGATAGTGATAATGGTCACGGACGCGGAGGCGGGCAGCGTAGCGATGATCAATTATCGGCGTCTGATTTGCCTTCTCTGAAAATCGCCAACCTCATACTCTGGTTCCTTACGATTTCGGATGGGTTGGTCTCTGGCGCCGTCTTCGTTATTGAGTGCCACTTTTATAAACGGAAAAAGTTGATTCGAGTTATATACAAAATGAATGTATCGGTGATCCCTCGTTTTTATAGTATTAATTAGTTTTCTCTTCTATTTTCCTGTTACAAATCGACTACACATATATATATATATATATATATATATATATATATATATATATATATATATATTATTGATTGTTGGTCCATTATATTTGAATTTTCCTCCCTTTTGTCATCATCTCTCTCTCTCCCTCCCCTCTCTCCCCTCTCTCTCTCCCTCTCCCTCTCTCTCTCTCTCCTCCCTCTCTCATCTATCCATCCATCTATATATATATATCTAATCTCTCTCTCTCTCTCTCTCTGTGTGTGTCTCTCTCTCTCTCTCTCTCTGTCTCTCTCTCTCTCTGCTCGTTATATCTCTTGTATATATATATATATATATATATATATATATATATATATATATATATATATATATAA